>JABUIW010000014.1:707499-756814 GCA_013363375.1 Menidia beryllina | reverse complement strand
AGAAAGAAAGAAAGAAAGAAAGAAAGAAAGAAAGAAAGAAAGAAAGAGACTTACTTTGTTACTTTGAAGATGCGAAGCAATCTTAGAGCTCGTAATACACTGATGCCAAAAGACGTGCCAGGCTTTATGGTTGCCCAAACAACTTCGAAGATACTGCCGACAATTACCTGCAAACAAACACACTCATGCAGTCAATACACTGTCTCTGTGTGTCATGTCTAATACTCTAAGCAGCGATTGATTTTAGGAGCTTTAGCCTCAACTGGTATTTCTGTCAAAGGAATTGACAAATGAAGTTTAAAAAGTTTATTTTCACGCTTATAATTAATTCATTCACCAGATCATGAATAACTAAATGCTTAGCTGAATTAGCAGGTTTAAGAAAAATTAAATAAGTATAATTTAGCTTCTTTGGACAAATGTTCCATTGTTTTATATTTCACCACAAAGATTGAATATAAACGTACAATTATGTTGTGAATGTTATTCTTTACTCTCTGCCAAAATCATTCATGGATTTAATACAGGATTATTGGAATTATTTAGATTAAATCTGTTTGAGTGAATCAAATCTATAAACTTTATTCAGTAAAAAAATTTAAATCATTAACCTGGATGATGAGATGTGATGTATAATAAATATATCAATTGATTTCACAACTGTCTTACTGTTTCCATGCATTACTCTTTAGTGCCCCTAATCATACACAGCATGTGTGACAGTTCAGTGTAAAATGCTGCAGGAAAACATGAGAAAATATATTACAGAAATTTGTTGAATAGTTTTAGAGATGAATGTTTAATTCCTAGTTGTCATCAATCTAAACTTATTTAAGTAACAGTTGTGTATGTGTACGTGTGTGTGTCTGTGTGTGAGTGCACTCACCACACAGTCGAAGCAATTGAATGAGGAGTGGAAGTAGGGCTGAGTGCCCAGACCATACATCTTGATCAGCATCTCGGACATGAACAAACCGAGGAAGATAAACTCTGCATAGACTGCAGGAGTGAGAAAGGAGAAACAGAGTAGTAAGAGAGGGAGGGAGGACTAAAAAAATAGTATTGGTGTTATTAAAACAATAATAAAGAAAAAAGAAAGATGTTTAAGTGAGACAGAGAAAGCAGTGGTGAAGAATTAGAAGCAGACAGAGGTACGAATGTATGGATGGAATAGGATGACAATAAGACAGGTATGGGAGAATAAAGATGACTGAAGTGTGTGTGTTGGTGTATCAATGTGTATTTGTGTAAGTTTAGGCATGTTTGTAGGAGCTGATGGGTGGGTGGTAGTCATCAACAGAGGACAGTGTTTGAGAGCGATGAAGATAAAGATGAATGAAAGTCAATGGTGGTGTGAGCCCAGGAGAGTATGACAGTCTGCTGATGAATAGACTCTATAAAGACTACAGCTTCATATGCAAACGACACTGGACACTGGCCCGGAAATAACGAATGGTTCTACTGTCGGTTGTGTTATTGTGTCTGATGTTTGAGTCTGTTCATGTTCGTAACAAGTGTGCATATACAAATTACCTAAAGAGTAAATCATCTGAGTAGACTTGAATCTAGTTAATGCAATGTAGCGTCATTAACGCTAAGATGTATAGATTATTGCAAAGGTTTTTCGAAAAAACTTAAGATTCTGAATTTTCAAAAATTGGATGTGCTAATAAAAGATAACGACACATACTGGGGGAATGCTTTTCTCGTTGGCTAAAAACTCCCAAAATAAATTTATTTTAACTTTTAATTTAAAGGTACTGAAGGGTTTTCTGATCTCATAAATATGTATTTCATTAAGAGCAGAACATAAAATACACTATATTGCCAAAAGTATTTGCTCACCCATCCAAATTATCGGAATCAGGTGTTCCAATCACTTCCATGGCCACAGGTGTATAAATTCAAGCACCTAGGCATGCAGACTGTTTTTACAAACATTTGTGAAAGAATGGGTCGCTCTCAGGAGCTCAGTGAATTCCAGCGTGGAACTGTGATAGGATGCCACCTGTGCAACAAATCCAGTCGTGAAATTTCCTCGCTCCTAAATATTCCACAGTCAACTGTCAGCTGTATTATAAGAAAATGGAAGTGTTTGGGAACGACAGCAACTCAGCCACGAAGTGGTAGGCCACGTAAACTGACGGAGCGGGGTCAGCGGATGCTGACGCGCATAGTGCGAAGAGGTCGCCAACTTTCTGCAGAGTCAATCACTACAGACCTCCAAACTTCATGTGGCCTTCAGATTAGCTCAAGAACAGTGCGCAGAGAGCTTCATGGAATGGGTTTCCATGGTCGAGCAGCTGCATCCAAGCCATACATCACCAAGTGCAATGCAAAGCGTCGGATGCGGTGGTGTAAAGCACGCCGCCACTGGACTCTAGAGCAGTGGAGACGCGTTCTCTGGAGTGACGAATCGCGCTTCTCCATCTGGCAATCTGATGGACGGGTCTGGGTTTGGCGGTTGCCAGGAGAACGGTACTTGTCTGACTGCATTGTGCCAAGTGTAAAGTTTGGTGGAGGGGGGATTATGGTGTGGGGTTGTTTTTCAGGAGCTGGGCTTGGCCCCTTAGTTCCAGTGAAAGGAACTCTGAATGCTTCAGCATACCAAGACATTTTGGACAATTCCATGCTCCCAACTTTGTGGGAACAGTTTGGAGCTGGCCCCTTCCTCTTCCAACATGACTGTGCACCAGTGCACAAAGCAAGGTCCATAAAGACATGGATGACAGAGTCTGGTGTGGATGAACTTGACTGGCCTGCACAGAGTCCTGACCTCAACCCGATAGAACACCTTTGGGATGAATTAGAGCGGAGACTGAGAGCCAGGCCTTCTCGTCCAACATCAGTGTGCGACCTCACAAATGCGCTTCTGGAAGAATGGTCAAAAATTCCCATAAACACACTCCTAAACCTTGTGGACAGCCTTCCCAGAAGAGTTGAAGCTGTTCTAGCTGCAAAGGGTGGACCGACGTCATATTGAACCCTATGGATTAGGAACGGGATGTCACTTAAGCTCATATGTGAGTCAAGGCAGGTGAGCAAATACTTTTGGCAATATAGTGTATATAAACAGCTAAAAGCGAGGAATGGTGTTTTTTCATGCAAAATAATAGATTTACTTGAATTTGGTAGCAGCTTCAAGAGTGAGAAAATTTGTGATCAGGGTGATAAAAAGCTGAAAAATGATTTGATTAAAAAAACAACAAAAAAAACAGTTGAGGAAACATGAACCAACTATTGAAGTAGTCGTAAAAAGTAAAACAGTAAAATGATAGGGCACAAAAAGAGCAACTCAGTAAGGCAGTCCCAATAATAAAATTATATATACATTTATATAAAAAATATAAATATATCTTTATATCTCTGTGTGTGTATATGTGTGTGTTCTCACAGAGAAAGTCAGAGAGCAGCTCAGGCTGGTCGTAATGCACTGCAGCCACACAAATGGTGTTAAGGCCCACCAGGCAGAGCACCGTCCAATAGAAGGCCTGCGTCTTCACAATCTTCCGTATGAAGAATCGTAGTCGTCGTTCGTTCTTACTGTAATTGGTGCCGTCCTTACCGCTCTTAATACTGGAGCGTGCAAAACCTAGCCAGACGATGGGAGATACAACATGCACTATGTGTTAGTATGGCAGATTCCAAACTTCACACAGAGAGGTCCCAACTGAGATCAGAGCCACGTGACAGTGTTCATCAAATCAGTCTACAATTCAGCATCCATCTTATGACATTTATGAGGAACTGGACTGCAGGGTCCACAGTCTGCGAGAGGATTGAAAACCACCACCTCTGGCCCTTCACATTGCCTCAAGGCTTCTTTTCAGCTGGGAATTTCCACAACATCTGCCCTGGGAAATGTCCAAAAAGTATCACATGATGGAAGTAGTTCACAAGGCTCTTTTTGAGTGTCTGAAGATCAGTACCTCCTTTACTTGCAAAACATCATGGAATTCATGGAATAGTTGTTCATTTCTGAATTCTGGCTTGGGGTGCTCATTACTTATTAAAAAAAGCCAATGCATTTTTATCCCCAGGTTTAAATCATCTTTCTTACCCACTGCATCTCCCATGTTGTCTTCTCCTTCTTCCTGGTTCAGCAGCTCTGTCTTATTATTTCTGGTTTTAATGGTCGGCCTTCGCCTTGACCCTTGTAAGAGAGAGAAAAAGTAAGAATTACAACTTTGTCTGCAAGTCTTTACCTCCTCCCAGTCTTGCAAGTCTTCCTAAAGATAATGCGGCATTTAAATAACCAGATGCAAAACATGCACTCTCTTCCCATTATAAAGGAAGACATTCACATACCATCAAAGTTCCCAGTACCATCTTCCTCAGCCAGAATAACTTCCTCTGTATGAACGAATAAGTGAAAATGTTAGAGCCCTGTTTACATGAAGCAACCTGAGCAGAGAGTCTGTCACGCTGAATATGTGCACTGACCTGCTTTGCAGATCCACTCCAGGTATCCATTGAGCTCTCTCTCAATCTGCTGCTGTCGCCTCAGCTTTAGGAACTCGCTCCTGTTTTCTACTCGCTCTCTCTCTTTGGCAAATTCACTGTGGGAATATTTGTTATAAGTTGTCTTTTGTACCACTATATATATATATATATATATAATATTTGCAGATAGCATGAGTACAGTACCCTGAGAGTACACCCAACACCAGGTTGAGCATGAAGAAGGAGCCAATGATGATGAGGGGAATGTAGTACATCCAGTTCCAGGCGCTGCCCTCCACATCATTACTCTGCAAAGACCAAAGGTTTTATTACTGATCATTTCCTATATACTTACATTTAATGTTTTTTAAGCTTTTTTGTTTTACTGTGTTACTCTGCAGAATTTATGACCGCATACAATACATACAAATGAATTCTAATGTTTCTCCAATAAACACTGACTCTCTTTTCTTTTTCTTTCAAAGATAGCTCCAAGAACACTCCATTATCTGGTGCTTGTAAGAATGTTCAGTTTGACTTCATGCACATTCATCTATTCGTAAGGGACTGACATAATTTCCACAACAGACTCTATGTCACAGTCTGTCCTAAATAGTGAGTCTTTGCTAAGCGGGAACATGAATATTACTGTTGGAATATTTTCCAAATTACCTCAAAGTTAAAGACACAAAAGTGCAGAAAGTCCCCCTGCTGAATATCAGCAGAAGCTATTTTCAAGATGATTTACATCATACGAAATTGTAATGCTTTATTCAGACCCAATTTATATATTTGTAGGTGTATCATATTTAATGGAAAAGGAGAATGAAACCATCCATATGGAAGCAGCAGCAGTCGTGAGCATGAATAGCACAACTGTTACATGTTGCACATTGTTCCATATTTAAAAAAAAGGAAAAAACTCTTGACAATATCAGAAGTGATCTCTTTAAAAGTAAAAAAGTCATTTTTCATGAATGAAAGCCTGGTGTGGGACTAGACTGTAGTCTCAGAAATTATTTTATGAAGGCACACTTATTGTGCAGAGATACATTAGTGCCTGTGTTCTTTTTGCAGATATTTTTCACAAATGGTGTCTGGTGGGCATCTCAAACAGCAACAAAAAACTTTGACACCATGTCCCTCCAAAAACCCAACTGACAATCTGGTTACTGAAGATCAAGTTTGATGGATCTATCAGCTGATCACTTGCCTTAGCTGGAGTTTTATGTGCATGGGTTTATCCTTGCTTGGTACAATGAAAAGTAGCCAATTCTCTATTAAACTTTCATTGGTTTCCTCCATACCGCTTGTGTGAGTGCGGAAGTCAGCCTTCATCCATCAGAAAAGATGTTAAATATAGCGCGAAACAGACCGGAATAGAGAATGGATGTGAGGGGGGAGGTGGAGAAAGAGAGCAACTCCAAAGGCAAAAGAAGAACAGATGAGAAGATAAGTACTGCATACCAGATGACAGAGAGCCAGAGAAATACTTTTTGGGAAAATAATATGAATGTGATTTTGATAAAATCTAAATCTATTAAATCCTGAATATAGAGAAAAGGACAAGAAACACTCTGTGTTAAATACAACATGTGCAACAACATAATATAACACTGAATTTCAGAAGAATGTAATATAATTGGGGAATATATATAGCTTTTATCTTTAGAGAAAAAAAGTCGATGTTGGTGTGAATTTGTAAATATTGCAATGATGAGTGATCATTTAAAAAAAGAAAAACTTGGAGATCATTTTATTAGTTTTCAGGTCATGCTTCGTTTTCCTTCTTCTAAACTTGTAAAGCTAAGATTTTTATTTTGCATACAAAATAGCAAAGCCTGTAGATGTGGAGATTTCTCAAATATACGACTAAGCAGAAATGGATGACTCTGCATTTGAGCCAGTGACAGGTCATTATCAAAATTTGCAGCCTACACAACGTTATAGTGTGTGATTATTAATTGTTATCTTACAGCCTCTGCAGAATAATTAAGTTCGGCAGTTACATCTTATTATGTTACGATGTGTGAAAAGTCCAACCAAACAATCAGAGGGACTAAAAAAACAGAAGGCACTAAAAACTAATTATCTGGGAGCAGTTCAGATTTGATAAAGTTAATGAAGAGCCTGAGCTGAGTAAAACAAATAATATCTACAAAATACGCTTGAAAAAGTAGTGGTACTTTGGTAATATAAATGTTATGAGGAACCTTGCTGAACTGATTGTAACTGAATGTACTATCAAAGAATGCAGCCGGCCTGCATAAACCAGGCAAGAAGTGACATAGGTCCAGCACTCCAACTCTGATATAGACATGAGACTTCCTGTCATATGTCACATGCTGAATGCATATGTCACACGTGTGCACATGTTGTGAAACCTGATACAAATGTACATAATGGGCCAGTGAGGCTAGCCTGATCCACTCAGTATATTCTGAAGAAGCACTCAGTAGCCCCAAAGGCCATCGATCAGTGGAAGGGGTCAACTGGTGGAGCCGACACAACACAATGACTAACATTTGCAAAAATCATGGTCATGCAAAAATGTCTGCATTATTTGATTGGTGTGGGAGAATCTGAAAATAAAAGCTGATATAAAAAAGAGGAAATAGCTTTACTGTCTGTTTTTGTTTTATTTGTTTTGAAGATACTTTGCAGCAGTACTGTAGGGGTGAATGTGGTAACAGCTGAGCACTGCCAAAAGTGTGTCTCTTATCATGCAACAGAGAGAAAACGCAAACTTTGCTTCCGAAATAACTACAAAGCTTTTAACTATGCTGTTGGGAGATACGTACAAAGTAAAGCATGTCTGTCCATCCTTCCATGGTGATGCACTGGAAGACCGTGAGCACAGCAAACAGGATATTGTCAAACTGGGTGATCCCATAGTTTGGTCCAAGCCAGCCGCCTCTACATGTTGTGCCGTTAGGACACAGACGTGATGGCTCACGGTCCCCACATGGCATTTCATCAACAAGTTCCTCTGATCAGAGAAAGAAAGAGGCACAAAGAGAGGAAAATCTTTAACATGTCATGTATGGTTTGATCACAAAGAAAAAAGCTTAGTAGTTAGCAGTGCTGTATCCGTGTTATCTCTTTGAGAGGCTTGAGACGTTAAAAAAGCAGCAGGCTCTCTACATAGAGGACATATTGACTTGGTATATTGCATTCGACTTGCCCCTTTGTTCCTTGGTTTTGCTATATAAAGCAGCTCGTGATCCTTTAGATTAAATTAGCTCTCTTGTAGTCAAGTGTCCTGGGAACTCGTGATCATGTGAGAGTGTAACAGCGTGAGCAAAAAAGCACCACAAAACAGTGGGGCCGTATGACAATCTGTCAGCTGTTTTTTTTTTTTATGTGCCACAATGTGCTGATTAAAAAATCCCCATCCCATTTTAGCACATCAAATGGGGATAGGGACACCATTAATCAAATCCACACCAGCACTATCCATCTATAGTTAAAGATCTTACATTTTTTATTCTGTCTTACGGTGTATAATTTAAACAATGTTTGCATTTATCATAGTAAGGTACATCTTGATAACCAACATGTACCTTACTATGATAAACAAACAACGGTGCTTTTTTTTCCCTCTTACTTGTAATGTCATCATAACAGGTCCTGTGGAATTTTCCCATGTAGAACTCCAGGCCGATGATGGCGAACATGAGGATAGCTACAAAAAGCAGCAAGCCAATCTGCAGCAGGGGGATCATTGCCTTCATAATAGACTTGAGTACGACCTGCAGACCTGGATGACAATGCAAAACATTTACAGAAGAACAGTGGAATATATAGAGAGTTTGTGTACGGAATAAAATGTTTATGTTTTAAGTAATAACAGCAAAGACTGAAAATGTCTGTGCATACTAGATTCTAAGTCACTCTGAAACCTTCAATATGAAGCAGGATTATTGTCTTATGTGGTAACTTCAGGTGAAATGATGAATTAACAGCTGGTAAGCGTCTCAATAGGATGTATCAGTTGGTGGGATCATGATCAACAAAAACAGTACCTGCTCAGAAACAAAATAGGTTTTCAAAATTGAATAGAGCATATGTAACTGCCAATTCTACTCGTTTTACATTTCTGCAGATTCAAGTGCTTGGAAAACTCTCCAAGGTAATAACTGACATTGCTAGGATAATTAGCCTGTTTAACAGAGTTGTGTTTTAGTCCCACTGATTTCTTAATCTACTTTAACAAATTGAATAGCTTTATCTTACAAATGTTATCAACTTTATCACTTTTAGATATACTTTCCTTTAGTTTAGCTGTGTTTTATACCACACATAGTTTAATCATAGAGTGACAATTATCTAGTCAAATTACTTATCAAAACAACACTTACTAGGAATACCAGACACCAATTTTAGTGGTCGCAGCACCCTCACGGCTCGAAGTGTCCTCAGATCGAGCTGAGACCCCACAGATGACAAAATACTGCAAAGAAATATAAAAACAAGGGCCACGTGTTACTTGCCAGTCCATCCATCCATCCATCCATCCAAGTTAATCAATGACCATTTTAGCCACCATAAAATAAATACACATGCATGTTTTTTCGGCTGAACTTTTGTCCGAAGCTTCATAATAATCTTTACATTTGTTTCCAGAACAAAGGAAGTAGTTAAAATTGACAGAGCCACATAAATAAAATCATCATCTCCTTCCATCTATTGCACTTTTTGTTCCAGCCTTTTCAAGCAAATGGCTGCAGCATGTCTCATCAGGTTGGTTGCTAATTCCGATAAGAGGTCATTTATTAAGAGACACAGAACTGGCAGCCAAGCCACTCATTCCCTCAATGGCTTTTTAACTGCCAAAGCTAAAGGCCACGGTGCACATCTAAAAAGACTGGGCCTCAGCAGAATAAGCAAACTGCCTGAGTCTGACAAGTTTTCTGTGTGAATGACATCAAATAATTAAGCAACTGCTGACATGTTTTCTTACATAACTATGAAGTTTTAAATTAATTTCTAACACTTTATTACTGTTGTTCATGTTTTGCTTCAGTTCTATACTTCTCCACAACAGAGCTCCAATGTAAACAGTGTGCCGGTATGTTGTCATCTAATGCTCTGCTGTCATTGTTTGTCTTTTTCATTCAGTAACCTGCACAACAAATTCACTGTCAGCATTTTTGCAACAATGTAAGAGACACTCAGATATGGGTCCTGTTAGAATGAGTAAACTAATTAAAGAAATTAGCAATAATTATCTTATGACATTGGGAGTCTAGAATCTAGTGTCCCTCTCCTGAATAGTCCACTGCAATTCATTCGTTCGGCTCTGGTGTTGGGCCTTTTTTTTTTTGGTTTATCTTAATGCACATGTTTTCTCCTGTACCTCTCAGTTTAGAGAGAAAGCAGAGTGTCTGTGTTCAGCTGAGCAAGAGAGCGAAGCTCCACTTTGCAGTCACCCCTGGCAACAGCTGAACCTGCTCATAGTGTATAACTGTGGCCAGTAGATGGAGCAGCGAGTATGCTGCCATTTGCGCGGAATAATTGGGGTAAAAAGGAGGCACACAGAGAACTGGTTGATGAGAAAAGAGAAAAAATGAACGGTAAAAAAAGAGGAATGTGAAAAAGTTAAAAGGAATGACAAGAAAAGAACAACCAAAGTATATGAAGAAAAAAATGGAAATTAAATCAGGCAAAGAACAAATATCATAAGGAATTAAGTCAGATTAATGTGGCCTTGGTTATGTATGGTACTTTTTGTTCTGATGCTCTTTGTTTGAATTTTTTCCACTCTGTTGAAGATCCATGAGTGAAAAGAAAGTGTTGACCAAATGTATGAAAAAGGATTGTAAAAATGCGAGCGAATCATGACTAACCAACTATCTAAATGAGAACAATGGTGTGACTCATTCCAATTCCAATGAATTAATATTAAAATGTTCCATTACCATTTTGATTGTTTGTAACTGTGAACCATGTGTTTTATTACTTATAAACCTAACCAAGAACTACAATATAATTCCTTATCCATACCTTACTTTTGATGCTCGGCCTCCGTCCAATGCAGAAGATGGTACAGCTAATTGGGGATTTATAATATGGAAGGAAATTGAAAATATATAATGATGTTGAAATGATTGTTTAAGTCCTAAATCAGCTTGTAGGAAAATGTTTAGTGTGACAAAAGTCTTTCTTGTCACTAGTGAAGTTGGGAAAATGGACACAATCACAGTAGACCATGAATAAGATGCCGACATTTTGAGGAAAAGTGTTGATGTTTCGACTAATAAAAAGCTTAACCACTTTAACACCAAGGGGAGATTTTTTTACATTTTAATTGCAAATTCAAATCCCCCGTCATATCTTGTCAAGCTCTGCTTCAAAATACAGTAGACGCCAAGCATACTTCTCATCCGTATTCTTTCTAATGATACAGATCATTCAAAAACAAGCTGTCGTTGGGAGGTGGGTCTTATTTAGACCCCACTGGGAAGTTCCATATGAAATACAGACGGGGAGGAAGGAGACGCAACATCTCTTAAGAGACACAAAGTGTGAGAAAGAGAGAACAGATTGAAAAGAGTGCTGGTCCAGTGTGTCACAAGTGTGAGATCCAGCTGTTAAGGCAGATACACTTGTGAAACTCTTGAGAGAGACAAAAGCAGGAAAGGACACTCTAGAGAGAATATAAGGGAGAGTTTTGTCTGCAATGGGAGACAGTGTTTAGACGATGATGACAGAGGCCCTCTCTGTTGGGAAACACCCTACAATCAACCTGAAAAGCACCACAAACACAATTGAAACTGTGATGTGTTGTGTTTACAGTGTGTAAACCTTAGTTATACCTGAATTCTCTTCTTCTTTGATATATTACAAAGCAGATATGAGATGAACGATGAAGTTCAGGATACTTTAAAAATAGCAGAAAATGTGGCTTTGATGTGCTCGATTGGATGATTTCTTGATCAGACCATAGAAAAGTTTTTAGAAACTATTCTCTACCTCTGCCTCTTTAGTTATCAGGTGGCCATGTAGGAATTGTTATGTCAATTGAATTGTAGTCAAGGGTATCTTAGGTCAAGTGTAATATCTATCCACTATTGGTGTTTATTTACTCCCGATATATGATACTTCGTTGCAGATACACTGATTGATTTTTTTCTTCTGTCCACTAGCTCCAGCATATTTGGGAATTTGGGAAAGCTAGTGTCCCGAATTAGTTTTCAACAATGTTGAAGAAAAAAAATCATGTAATTTTCTGCTTTTGATGAAGCGCATCAAACTGATGATGACGACTGAGGGCCTTGATGAAGATCTCAGAGGTCACCAGCTATCTTCACTTTGCTTTCTCTCTCCTTGTTCATGGCATTGTCATGGCAACCGGCAATTCCTCTATTCGCCGAGTCTCCACGGTTACCGACCTGCTCTCATTCATAAGCGTTGTCAGGGAAACGCAGCTCTTGCTCATTGATGGAATCTCGGCATTGCCGCAGCAACGGGGACGAAAAGTGGGTCTCCTAGCGATTGATTTTCAACCCTTCCAAAACCTTTGCATCTCCCGCCCACACAAACACCTATGCGCACAGTATCCTTACCTAGCCCCATCACACCTTGTTTTAACAGCAACTCCCATTTACTTTGTCTGCATACTGACCAGACTATTTTGTATCCAAAGAAGTGGCTCTACCTGGATGTAAAGACGAAGACAAAAGCAGGCTAATTCTACAAAGCACACACATCAGGCTAACCTGCGTGTTATAAAAGATGACTTTAACAGATGCAGTAAAGCTCAGGTCATATAGATGACCCAATTTCAATGCTGCAGGTGAAATCTGAAATGTTTGTGTTTTGCAACATCTACATCTCACACTATACAGGAACACCTTACTTATGTGACCGACTTATATGGACAATAGAATCCAGGTCCACTGGTCATTTGATAAACAAATTTTCACTGATGATTCAATCTGTGTTTCTGTTATTTTCAGCTTTTTATTGCAAGCTGCCACATCTGATAATTTGCTTAAACTTTTAAGAGTGTATATAACTGGAAAAAAAGGTTTTGAAATTACTACGATACAGTTCAGGTAATGTTTTTAAGCCTGTCTTCGGAAGTCACAAAAGTTGAAGTTTAAAATAAAAGCCAGAGTCAAAGGAATGTTTGATAATACACTTTCTCTAACCACAAAACTGTAAAGGTCTGTTTGTCCCAATAAGAAGGTCGGAGGTCATCAGATTCATGGCTTCTGTGATCCTATATGACACCAAACATATCTTCCATGTATTTAACCAGGGGAGGTGTTGATAACTGTACCTGCACTGGTTCTCAGTAGCTCACATGGCACATTAGCCTTAAGCCTTAAATAAGTAATCCTAGTGTGAGATTTTTCTAATTACAATTGAACCACACTCAATCTTGACCCATGATTTTATTTGTAATAGTCAAAAGACTAAATTGCAGTCTTAAAAAGTCATTTTTGAGCTCTTTTGGGAGAGTGGGTGTTCAGTGGCATGGAAACATCATTCACGTTTTAAATATATTACTACCTTATACAAAACATCCCCTGTCTCTCCCTACCCTTATGTGCAGAGGCCATGTGATTTTTTACCGGTTGTGTGTGATGCATGTTGTCAGTGTGAGAGTAATTGGCAAAAATAGTACTAACACATACCTACGACATGTAAGAGACTGGGATAAGTTCCAGCCAGTGACAAGTGCATGAGCTGTGCATGCTCTGCTTGTGTGTGCCAACAAAAATGCACGTGCACGTGGTTTGTGTGTGTATTGTGTGGAAATAGTGTGGGAGGGCCATGTGTCATCTCAGTGTGAGCTTCTGTCCCATCAGTGTCTCCCACTGAGGCCTCAACCCTCATCTCCCCCACCTAACACACTAATACACACACATAAAAGGCGAGTAATACTTGGACATACTGCACAAACGGTTAAGGAATCTGAACAGTATGTCTGAGCAATGCTTGAGACATAAACAAATTGCATCAAGCATGAGAAACACTTGTGTCACCACCAACATGGTGTTCTCGTTACACTACTGTTTAAGATTTCACCAACAAAAAGAAGTTCTAGGTTCATTGAAATGCCTACATTTGAACAATGAACTACAACAAATCAATACTTAGTTGATCCTTTGACAGAGCTCACAATCTCCTTTTTCCCACTTGTTCATTGACGATGGACTGTTTAATTAATCTGCTGAATTGGTAAAGCTTCTTTGTATCTTTTTTATTGTCCAAATGTCCCCTGTGTGTCATGTTATCCCAGAATAACTATGATGTTGGGATTAGGGCTCTATGGGGGGGGCGGGCGCGAAACCATCTGTTGCTGGACTCCTTTGTTGTTGTTAAGGTACGCTGTCACTGCAAATCACATAAACCTTTTTGTAAGTGATATGAGTGGATTTTTCCACTGAATACTTCTTATTAATGCACACTTGTGCTTTATTTGTAAACTCACTTATATATAAATTTCTTTTACTCAGAAACCAGAAAACATGGCTGAAAATATTAGATAATTCCCCCCTTATCCCAAAGTTAGATCATCATTTTCTTCTTTTGGTCAAACAGTTACACAGCATTTGGAATTTGGAATGTCCAATCAACCTAACATGCAGGTTTTTGGACAGTAGGAAGAAGCCAGAGTACCCGGAGAGAACCCACGCAGACACTAGGAGAACATGCAAACTCCACACAGAAAGGTCCTGGTTCCCCCCGGGGAACCCAGAGCCCTCTTGCTGTGAAGCGATGGCACCACACCACCATGCCGCCCGCCACCATTGTTAATAATGTCAATCACAGAAAGAAAAAAACAAGCAAACAAAAACATTTGGAAGATGTAATTTCAGTAGAAATAGTTGTACGAATGATGAAACGATTTATTCCTTGTCACATGCTAGATGCTAACTGAATCTGGGAATTGGGAATGTACCAAACCATTGTTATGAGTAAGATTACTCAGCTGAGTTGAGCTATATTATACATGTTTGTATGACATATATAAAGGGAAAAGTGCTTATTATGGAGGACTCAACATCACTGCAAGTATTACCAGTTAAACAAATATATGTTTCTTTTATTCTATTTGTATATTTATTGTCAATTAGCTATCAATCATACATTTTGAGTGCACATGACATCAAAGTTTGGGTGAGAAATTATACAATAAATAATAATTCTATTCCCTAAATATGACACTGACCCATCTCTGTCCAATAGATAGGGGACATTAAACCACATTCAACTGCTATGTCAGAGCTCTCTCAGGGTTAGGTTCAAACCACTTTCCCATGGGAGAGTCCATTTGATGGGGTGCAAAAGGGTGGTCGAATTCAGGAGAGCTATAATGGCCCCATCACCCTGAGACTTCTCCACTTTATGTCATAAAGCCCCTCCCTCACAAAAACGTGTTTCTTTTTCCTTCCTACCTATCATTTAATTCCACTCCCTTTTCTTTCTGTCTGTTCCGTTTCCATCTCTTGTTGAGGCTTTCACTGGCAGAATTAAGACAGAAGCACTCTCAGTCTAACCACATTCTCCATCCTCATCTCCCTTCCTCTTCTCTTCCCTCTGTTCATTTTCTCGCCCTTGTGTTATTGCTGATCTAAGCAGAGAGCGCACACTCAGCTGATGGACTCTCCACCCCCACCAAACACACAGCAAGACCATCTTCTCCCCATTCCCTCCCTTTCTTGTTTTCTCTGTCTTCATTCTTTTTCTACTTTGCCTTCATGTTTGGACATGTAGGGGATGGGCGGAGTAAAGAGCGGCCTGTCATTTTTCCTTACCATCCATGTATCTGTTTAATACCCTTTAGTCAAATAGATGTTTTACTATTTATCTGGGGCTTGCTGAAGGTGAGCCGAGCAATGCAGGTTTTTTTAGCTTTGTTTTTTTCATAGGAACACTTTAATGGTTAGCTTAGAGATATTGTCATTTTGGGGGAATCAGTAAGGCAAACAAATATAGAGAATTTAAATTGAAAATGGTTTCCCTAAACTTTGTGCTTCAAAATAACACATTTGTACTTAAAGTAGAGGGTGGATAAATCTGTCTATTTACTGTGGGAATTTAGACCATCATTATCTAAATTTTAATAATTCCTGTGTCCTTTCATTCTAGTGACACATGTCTGTTTCCTCTCTCCAGCTCATCAGCGTCACTCTTTCCTAATCTCTAATCTTTCTAAGGTTTTCCATTCACCTCTCTCCCTAATTTTCTCTCTCAGCCAGACCAGCTGATTGGTCCGCCTGTCGTTCTGTCTCTTGCCAGCGTGGCTCCGGGACTTTGTAAGGACACGTCTGGAGTTCTCTTTCCATACTTTCACAAACCCTCACAGTGTTTCGAAAGGTATTTGTGGTAAGTCATGAAGAGTTTAAGATGTCTCTTTCAAAAGAAAGTTATTAATATTTATGGTGTAATAAAAGTAAATTCCTTTGTCACCTTTACTATCCTGATTCCTTCACATTATTTGTCTGCATGTGTGTTTCTGTCTTGTCTGTATTTCCGTTTACAAGTTTATGTGGGGGAGCAAAAAGCACCACACAGTGAAGCAGTTACTTTAGCAAAAAATGGTTTGGTTTTAAGTGACAGGTCAGCTACATCCTTTTCCTATTGTTTGGAAATGTCTGTCACAGCGTTATGTTTTTGTTTATTTCCTTAAAATCCATGATGTAAACTGGATATTACACTTTAGATATACTGATAAGAAAATGAATGCACAGAAGAAACAACACTCCTCTTTACATTCTGCCCATCTTTTCCATATTGTCTATCACTTTCATAAATCAGAACAGCTTCTTGAATGCTATCAAACTTCTGGCCATCACGGTGCTTGCACAGCCGAATACAATGACAGAGTGTGTGCTTAAACGTAGGAGATAACCTGCAGGGCACTGAGTTGGAGGGTATAGGAGAACATATAGGAGAGTCACGAGTCTGTAAATGACTGCAGAGCAATAATGATAATGGAAGTGATGGCAAAAGGACAACTTTCAACCAAGTACTCTTCCTCTTGGACTCGATGTGGCCTCATTCTTCTTTCCTTTCAGGAACTAATTTCCTTTCTTGGTGTTTTTAAAGTATTTAATTAAAAAATTATTCTCAAAATGCACTGGTCTCTCTATGATGCCTCAGTGTTGCTCATCATTTGATTGTGTTTATTTTTGTATTGGTAGCGCTAGGGCGTGAATTGATTCGCATCAAGCTAATAACTGATGTTTCATTCACAGTCAGGAGCATTCTAACCTTAATGTGTTTTGTCTTAAGCTGTCTATTAACCCTGATGGCATTAGTCAATACGGCTGAAAAATGTCTCTAAGAAGACCAGTTTAATCAAATGTGTTTTCTTGCTGACGCAAAAACAAGGGTGAGTTGTCCCTGATGTGAGTCAGAGTTTCCTGTTTGCCCCTGTCTTACATTGAAATGGCATTTGGCTTCTCTCCCAAATGCACCGCTGACTCAGTAAGCCACCGTTTTACCCAAATTCTTTCATCAATGTTTCTCTGAAACTCTTTTATTTCTCTGAAAGGTGTTTTCTCTGTTTTAGGTGTTGCATGTGTTCATAAACCCCATGTAGTTTTGACAAGTGAAAACCACAGTCACACCAGACATACTTGTCAGTTTAAGAATAATAGTTAGTTTACCTGATTTCATTGGAAAACCATACATCCTTAAACCATATATGAATAGTGAACACTATGGGGCCTCTTAAGTCTAGTGTATTTTCAACTCTTTTTTGTGAAGAAGGATGACAGTATAACAGACATCTTGGAAGTCCTCTCACTGACTGGCCCGGACTCTACTGTAAATGATTAGATTACTTAGTGATGTCACAGCGTGGCACTGAAAATCCATGCACTAACATCCCTGAATATTAAATACACTGGTCTGCCTGTGTGGATGTGTCTCTGTGTGTGTCTCCTCTCTTCTCCTTCCTTCTCTCATTAATTCTTGTTCCTATCAAGTACCTCTCTCTCTCCAGTGTGTTTGCCAAGAATGAAGTCAGCACATGTGCATACATACACTAAAATGCACACACTTAACAACTCTGTGTCAGAAGTCTCCTCAGTCACGACTAATGCGGCACAAGCACACGCTCTCCAGAAACCAATACAGAAGATAAAAAGTGAAAGAGACGAGACAGAGTGACATTATTAACACTAAAGATCGAAACTGAATTAAAAGTCTGAAACCTTGGCAGTGTCTCTGAAAATCTACAATGTTTGCTGCATAATACATGGTGAAAGTGGTAATCTGGAACTATGGTGACTTAGCCGTTTTTAGCCTCACCAGTGAGGATACGTGAAATGTATGTAAAATGGACACAGTTCATCCTTTGTAAAAACACTTTAAGAAATACTCATGAGCAAATGAAATGGTGACTTGTGAGGCAGATGTTGTGCTGCACAGAGCTAATCTGTGTGTTAAGTGTTTTAAAAGAGCAAGTCACTAACTACCACATTACTGAAAAAGGTACAAAAGAGTGTGTAAATTTGATCTTACTTATTTTAATGGTTTGTAATATAATAACCTATAACAACATAAAACACAGAAGAATAACCTAACAAGCAAGGCCAGGGTTTACTAAGCCACATGCAACACTACAATTATATCTCTGACCAACCGCTTTTTTACGGCATGTCAGCATTCCTATTTCATAGCTTGCTGTCAGCCATCAGATGATGTCACAAAAAATTCACAATTCCTTAAATGTCCCTAAATAATGCTTGTAACTCCACACAGACAGAGTGACCTAAAAGGCATTACATGTAGGACTGCATGCTTGTCTATAGAATTAAATCAGTATGTAAACATTTATGCAGAAAGCTTGAATCCCCTTCCAAAGAACACCTCAATCCCCATTACCCTTAGAGAGCCCTACTGTTTAGTTTGAATCCGGCTATAAATAGGATTACAAGAAGGCATGCTCACACTTCCAGCAGTAATAACATGGTAAGCATATACTGTATTCAGTCCTTTTAATTTAAAATGTTCCACGTGAACATTTGTGATGGTTTGCATCATGAATATAATTAGCAATTTGTGCATTGCTCAGTAATTATGCATATGCACTTAGAGCATCTGCATAGAGAAACACTATATGTTTGAATGTGTGTCTGTATTCACCATAAGGAACATGTAGTGTGTGTTTTATTGACTGTGCTGAGTGATTGATCATAGGGAGATGGGAAAAGCAGGTTACTGCAGCGCTTACACACACACATTCATTCCCTCTCTGCATTTCTCATTTCCCCCTCTCCCCTCCTTCTTTGTTCCATCTCCATCTTTGCCTTCCCTCCTCCTCCCATCCCTCTTCCAAACCTCCCTCTACTCATCCATACATCACGCTCACTAGCCCTGTCCCTCCAGCCATCACTCTCCTCTCCCTCATGTGGTCTCTCTCTTGTCCAGCTTTATACCCCTCTCTGGTCCCTCTCACTCTGCCTTTAAAATACAAACCCAGCTTATGTTTCCCCCTTTTCTTTCTGTCCTGTTAACCAGAGCTCAAGGGAATAAGGAGACATTGTCACGTATCTACTTCTTCCACCTCCTGTTCTTTTCTCCCTCTGTTATCTAGTTGCAGTAGTACTCTACTGTTACGCTGGCAAGTGGCTTCATCAGTCTCAGCGGGCTTGCTTTCTCTGCCTCTCTCTCTATATCATCTCCACATCTACTGTTTCCATCTATCTATCAATCCATCCATCCACAGCGCAGGAAATGCAGTTTAAACCTGTAATTATAGTTATGCATTAGAGGCCTTAAGTATATAGTTTGTAGATGGCTAATTGTGAAGAAAAATCTTCAGGATTTCCAACAAACATTCTGCAGACTTCTTCTTTTCAGTTGAGCCCTTTTAAGAAATGGAGTGCAAAACACTGGTGGCTTTTTCTGGCACAATCATTTTATAAATTCTTATGTTAATACTCTTCAGAGCTATTTTGGGAACACAAAAAGTCTAGATAGAATTACAATTTTTAACATGTAAACAAGACTTTAGATATCATAAAATGTGAAATGACTTCACTTTTCATCCAACCGTCTTGTTTCTTTGCTGGATTTTTCTTTCAGTCTGTAAGAAGTTAATCTTTTACTTTTTAACACAATTTTCTGTTGTTAAACGATGTTCTTCATTCAAATCATTATAAAAAAGACTCTGTTGCATTCACTTAAGTTCTCGCAAATCTTAGATCTGCAAAATGGGACTTCAGAAAGAGTGTTGAATTATAGTTAACCTACTGGTAATTTAGTCAATAAAAAGGCAAAAGAAGAGATTGAAGAAATCACCAAATGCTAACACACTTATGCCAATGCTGTCTTAAATTCTGGCTGTCCTTTATTTTATCTAAGGAAGTTGTTAACATCTTGTGAAGATAAACGAGTACAAGGGACCACAAGGGTACCCAAGCTAATGAGCTTATTATAATTATCTGTATAAAATCCTAAATACTGCTGTATGATGTAATAGGAGGGGAATGGAGGAAACTATGCAACCCCTCTGTCAGCCATTGCCATAACAACAAACCTGCTCCCCCATCTCTTGGAGAAGTGACATTTCACTTTGCCCTGGTTGCCGCTCCCTGCAGGGACACTCTGATCCAGCTTGTGTTAGTGTGTGTGTGTTCATGTCCTCATTAAAGAAGGATAGCGACTGAGGGGGAGTGGCCCTGATCAAACATGCACACCTTGTCAGACCAGACCTCTGCTGTGTCTCCATGAGGGTGTTTGAGATCAGAAAAGAGAGAGAGTCATGCAAGTAGAGGCGCATACACATATACACATGGAGAGGGATTAAAAGGCTAAAAAAAAAAAGGGGCAGTGGGATTATTTCATTATAATCTTTGTGAATACTTTCTGGATTGGTTTTAGGGAACTGCATTTAATTGATTAATTTAAATGAATGAGCTTTTTAATGTCTTCTTTTTTGTATCTTTGACAACGCTATATATGATACACATTCATTTTCACCAAACCATGAATTGATATGTAAGGTTTTTTTCAACAGTTTTGTATGTATACTTTAGCAACATTTAGTGTACAAGATGCAGAATGCCACTAAGTGAACATGCTCCCATTCCACTCTTTCCTTGGAGAGTTTGAATCAACCAAAGGATGCTTGTAAATGTTAAACACTAGACTACCAGCCAAGGTTAAAATGAAAATATATAAGAATTTGGTTGCCTTTTCTCACTGTTGAGATTAGATTTTTTAAATCAATTTTGAATGGGGATTTTTATAGTGTGTATTACAAATTGTTAATCCCATCTGAAGCAGTATGCAATATATTAAATAAATTCCACAACAAATGGCAGTCCTTTTGGTATGTCAGCTAATTTTCTACATCAAATGGTTTGTACTAGAAGCATGCCAAGATTTAAGAAGGGTTTTATGTTATGGAAAGAAAATGCAAAGCTGCCATAGAAATTGTTCCAGTAAAGGAAAAGCAATATTGTAAAAAAAACAACACAAGAATAAGTTGTCAAACATTGTGCAATTTTCTTATCATTTAAAAAAGAAAACATAGTTTCACAGTTGAAAGAAATAATAATGTTCACTTACCCAGTGAGCACGACCACAAAGTCCATGACATTCCAGCCATTCCTCAGATAAGAACCTTTATGCAACGCAAAACCCAGAGCAAGTATCTTTATCCCAGATTCAAAACAGAAGATGGCAATGAAGTAGGGCTCTGTCTCTTCCTATATGGGAGAAGGGCAAGGTAGGGAGTGGAAGAGGTAGAGCAAGAAAGAAGTAAAGAAAAAACATAGGACAATAAAAATAAGTTGAGGAAGGTAAGGTGAAAAGAGAAAACAAAAGTGGAAATGAGAGCAGTAAGAGGTGGGATGTCGAGGAGAAGTGAGATAAGAGCAGATTCGGGTTAGTGGTGAGCAGACCATGGGCCTTCTTCTTCTGCTAATCTGGAACACTATTCCAACAGAACATTTACTGATTGTATGAAAACCATCTATCCTTCAGCTAAAAAATAAAATTATTCTCATAAAGGTATCAATATAATGACATTTGATATCTATAAATGTTTGGGCTAATATTTGTTGTCCTAACTGCAGTGTATGTATTGTCATTTCTCTCACTGATTGTTCTTTTGTGTTCTTATTTCTGCATGTGTGTGCTCTGATATATCATTAGCAATCGTTTTGTTTATTCACTCACCATCACCTGCTTGCAAGCCTTTGTATATATTTAGAAACCTACACACAATAGCTATGCCATGGTTTGCATGTGCTGTGCATATTGTAGGCATGTATGTGTATAGGGTGTGTTACCAGTCTTTCGGACAGAGGCGTCTTGTCACCATCAGGAAGGTGCTGTTCCAGAGCCAGGACTATACAGTTTGCTATAATTGTGGTGAGGATCATCCATTCAAATGGAGTATAACTGCAGTTAAGGGCAGTATCAAAGAGTAGCAGTATACATACAAACACAAACCTCATAGACATGTAGAGAGCATCATTTTCCCTGAAATTCATCCAAAAACAGGTCACTGCTAAGCACACTGCAAAAATTCAGTATATTAAATTAAGTTGATACTGTTTCTTCCTCTACATGTTCTGGAACTTTAAGAATGTCCTATTGGTAATCCAAATTTGATACGTTTAGAATATCAAATTATCAAATCATAAAAAGTTTGACAACGGTGATGCTTTATATAGTTTCTGAGCTGAATTTGCTCCTTCACAAAATGTTTCTGGTCAAACATTTTCAACGTTGATCAATTATGTTTGTTTATATTATTAGTCACTTTGCTGTATGCCAATTGGTATTCATGTCATTTTAAACAATTTGCAGACCTTTGTTGTTATTTTATGTATGATGCTTTATACACTCATCCAGCATATTAAATCCATAATATGGTTCTGCCCTACTTTGTACCTAAGAAAATATTGTGTCTCGGGTATTACAGTGAGCTTATATAAAGCCCTTTTGACACAGTGTGTTTAAGGCAGGGCTGATGTCGCTTAATTGTGCATCAGTGTTGTGCTTGTAAGGTAGTAGGTGAATAGGGGGATTGAGTTTGATGTGCCTCTGAGCCAGCAATTTAGATATCCATTAAGCTAAAGGTGAGGTGTCTTTGTGTGTATAAGGATCAGCCGACACAGTGGAACACACAACTTTATCCAACAAGACTGCTGTAAATTTGGCTGATTTTTTAAAACCATTTGGAACCACACAGTTATAACTGACATGGATTCACATTGACTGCTTCATTTTCAGACTGAAAGTCAAAGGAGAAACGAAAGGCTATAATAAGGATGCCTTTCCCTCTTGTTCCTTTTTTCTTTTGCTCTGATAGTGAGATTGTTGTGTGCTCTTGTTATTTACTGCAGTTCAGCTGTAGACAGATTTACTGTTGTGATTGATTGATGTACATCTCCCTTTGAATTGATTTCTTCCACACTATAAAAAGGGGGAAAACACCTTTGTCATCAAAAAGAAAAAAAAAACACAGTTAAGAGACCAGTGAGGCAGCTAAATTAGTAACATAATGAAACTTAAATTGAAAATTGCCAGTTTTCACAGCAGTATGAGGACACCATCTCTGTTCACACACACGCAAGCTGACTCACAGAGGTTGCCTGGTGGGGCAGCCAGTTTTTCACAGTGCTCCATGCAGTCAAGTCTGTTTCAAACTGTTGTGGTGTGTGTATGCATGTTATGTGTGTGTCCATGCCTGAGTAATGCCCGCTGGAGGGCCTAAGATGACTGGATACATCCAGACAGATCAAGCCTGTGCCTAATTGGCCAGTCATTATCCTGTTAGCTTGTATCTGTGGGTCTGTCTCGTTGTATGTGTGTCTGCGTGTACGTGGTGGGAGTTTGTGTCTATTGTCGTGTTTACCAGATGCAACACTGACATTGACACTATGGCCAGAGGATGGCCTCTGTGAGTGTGTAGGATAAGAAGCTGCTGGTTGATGTGAGAGGATCAGACAGGTCGGTCTGGAGTGCACACTAACAAGAAAAAGCTGAACTGCGCGACACATGCTGGCTGACAGCCGACGCATATACTTATACTCATGGAAAACACAGCAGCTGACACTAAAATGTTCCCAAATGAAACTAAATACTGAGACTGGGCATTTCTGGGTTTAATTTAATTGAACTGAATTTAGAAACTTACAAAGTCCAAGCCTTAGATATCCATGCGTTGCTTTCATATGAATTTTACAGTTTTCTGCTGAACAGTCCTCAAAAGAGTGTTAATATATATGTGCACAGATTTTTGTTGGTGGCAAGTTCAAGTGAATTACATTGTCTGATCACCAGACAAGGCTCAAATTCATATATCACGTCTATTTTTCCAAATGTAATTAAATTACATGATTACAATGGACACTGTGTAAACTGCCTCAGTCAAATGTTTCTTGCAGCAGTCTAAACATTGAGTCAGTTGATTTAGGAATATTTGAATTTGAGGATTTCAATATCTACTTGATATTGAAATCCTAAATAATTCACATGGAGTTTCAAAACAACAGCATCCATCAAACCAGTTTAACCAAATATGCAGAGATTCCAAACTAGCCACAAAAAAAGACAGACACCAAGAAACTGGCAGGAAAAACTTTCTGCTGTTAGATGGATGTAATCACAAAGCACTGTTACTGAAGTGCCTTAATGAAGTACACTTCATGCATGACAAACCAGGACAGAAGTAGACTGAAACAATAGTAATAAAGGGAAAAATTTGGAATTGAACATTACTTGCATACTCATCCTCCCTACCAATTTCCTTATTTAACCCTTATTACATGTTGATAAGCCGGCATGGTAGAATACTGGGACATTTGGCAACTGGTGCACCATCTGCTGCAGCTAAAAGACTTCCTGCACACTGAGTACTTGCAATGAGACCATTTTGCTCCAACAGAAAGTTCAGAGTATGCTCATATGTAAACATGCATCTATTCCAGCTTCCTGGAATACATGTCGTCTTAAACTTAAGTCGGACAGTTCCTGTTCAATTAGAAATATTTTCAACATTCGACATTCAAACATGCAATTCTATCAGGTTGTCAAATCAAACCATGATATCGTGAAATGAAATAAAATAAAAGATTACTGTTGGTGGTTCGTGGACAGAAATTGGGGATGACAGTAAGTGATATAAACCACTGTTTGTATTTAGCTGTATTGATTCAGTCGCTCTAAATGTAGACTTTTTTTCCAGTCAGTGCAGAGATAGTACAACATTTCAACTGCAGATACACAGTGTGCCTGTGTCAGTGTCTCATGTACTGCATTTTACTTTTTGTACATCGTCAACATATCTTTGTCATTGCAAGACTGCATAAAGCAAAATAGGTTTTGACTAAAATCCGATTCCAATAATCTATCCATTGCATAGGTTCATACAGCCCACAGATTATGTGTGCCTCGGAGTGTGTATGAGTGCAGACATGCCTGCCACACCATCTATTATTCAGTAGACACACTCTGCTGGCCTAACAACCAGCTGAAAGCAGAAAGTAGCACTCCTATATGCGTGTGTGCATCTTTAATTTCTCCCCATTTCATCCGATTCCTTCAGTCTATTTCTAGTATTTTAAGATTTGTATGTCTTCCTAACAATTTCAATCTCAGATGTGTTCCTGTTATCTTTTTCTGCTATTTGCCTCTTTCTGCGTTTACTTTTTCATTTTCTCACTATCCCATCTCCTTCTTGACTCATCCATTTTATTGGAAGTTAATGCATTTTTCTTCCTATACCCTAGTTTACCTCCTCTCCTTCTCTCCAGTTTGCTCAAAATCTTATCATTCTTTGTTTCCTCCTCACTTAACCTCTTTCATCCGCCACATAACATAACTTATTTTTGGAGAGAGAGTGAAAAAAAAAGACTGGGTGAATCTGATGCAATTACAGGGCAGACATTTTTGGCAACAGGATTATTGGTGAGGACTGCAGAAATTTGAGTTCCTCTCTTGTTAATTGAAATGCCTCTCTGATGGCCACACAAATGTCCTACCCTGCCAAATACACTGGGTTAACACACACAAACACCCACATGCAGCATTTCTAATTTTGGGGGGATTTACCATTAGTTCAATGCATTTCTGAAGCTCTTTAGCTTAACCATTAACCAGCTGAATGAGTATCCCTAACTGTAACCTAATCATTACCTAGTTCTTACCCTTTTTACTAATGTTTACTATTAAAGTCTCCAAACCCTAGTTTGGACAAGGAACATGGATCCTTATACATATGTTCAGTTGAGCCCCATGTTAGTTTTAGCCCATTTGCAAGTTTTAAAAGAACACTTCTTGCAAAAGTGACCCAGTTGCTCTGCTTAAAATAAACCTGGTACAACAACATTCAAGGTGACGCTCAGTCACTGTAGCCTCCTAAACATGAATATAATAATTTGATACTGCAGATTTTATTTATTTAATTAAGTTGTTACTAAGCTAAATAACACAATATATAATGCAATGGATTGATGCAGGATAGGCCTGGCTGAGCATTCCAAATAAGGAAACCCAACATCTGGTGATGTTCAACACAAGCTGTCATTGCCAGTAAAAGCGTTTCCTCCAGGAAGTAAAAATTAACATTCTATTACCAGTTATTTAATTTATCCAATTACTTTTTGATACAATGATAGAAAAAAAGAAAATGCTTCAGCATAGCTTCAAGATGCTTCGATTAACTGGCGTTTTTTTTTACATATGTTTCAACTTCTCACAAGCTTTTAGCTCTGTTGTCATCTAGTACCTGTGAATATATCTTCCTATTAGACTTCGAACCCATTCTCACCTCATGTGTTCCAGTGAATTATACCAGCCACATGGTTTTAGCATCCTAGCTCAGACGCCTCTCACATTGCTTTAAAACATTTTTTTAATGGAATCCTGTCAGTTTTGACAGATACTGGCCTGAGTTGCATTTGCTTTCAGGACCGTTTTCTGTGTTGCCATGATTGGTGCCTCGATGCTGTCTTTTAGGTGTCCTTGATTTTCGCCGCTTGTGAGTGGTCTATGCTATGCGGGAACTAATCCTTTGCTGCTTCATCCAGTGACTTTGGCACAATGAAACCCCTGGCCCCGCTTCTCCATTAGTGGGCCGTCTCCGGGTGCTGGACTTGAGCTGAAGCTTTCCATGCATTTTAAGGAGCTCTCTTATCCCAGTGTTGGTGGCTTCCATTTCCATTCTTGACCAGGTTATTTTACTAGGTGAGAATCTTACGACTAGGAGGATATACTAGTCTGTGACATAGTTCTTTCAGTTCAGCTGGCTCTTGAAATCTGCTCTGTTCTTTTTACATGGTTGTAGTAATTGACATTCTCTTTGTTTTTACATGCTTGGCATTTGTTCATTTTAGTCTGCTCTTTTTTCCTCTTTTTACACAATCAAAATTGCTCCATGTCTTTACAAACTACCCTAACATGTCAGTGTTGCATTGATGTATCCACTAAATGAAGTCATAAAGATAATAAACTACCTAAATGTCTACACTGTCCAAACACGTAACAATACTCAACCTACACAAAACTTCTGGATACCAATTTAAATCACTCTGCCTCAGTTCTTCTCTGAAGAATGTCCCTGTGCATCAGTTTGTTTGTGTATATGCAAGCTCTGTGTGTGTTCACCAGAGTGTGTTTGTGTGAGTGTTTTTAGCTGATGAGGCATTTTGGTATGGCGCTGAGGCTGTGCTTTAGGGGGAGCCGGGCCTGATGAAGGGGAGATTTTAAATCACACCAAATGAAGCTTTATCAAATAAATGAAACTGTAGCACTCGACTCAGCAAGAGTCAGTTCATTTATGGGAGTGACGCAAGCACTATGTTCTCTCTCTTTCTATGTCCTTTGCCACAAACATGGACTGAGAGGTAGATGTAAACAGATTTGAACAACGTCAAAGGAAAATTTCCGGTCCTTCTGATACTTATGTTTATAAATCTACAGCCTACATTATCCTTATGTTTAGATCAGCATTTGACAATTTTTTTTCTGTGTTCCCTTATTTGTAGTTCAAACTCAGACTACAGGTAGACCAGATATCAAATTCATATTTACCTCTGGTTGCAATTTTATCTGGTCTCAGTTTAGCTTTGATACATTGAAAAAAATCAAGTGCTGTGGGCTGTGTGCTATGGGCTTCAGGTGCTTGTGCTGCTGGGCTAGGCCGGTCTGTGCTGTGTTGCCTTTGTCCAGGTCCAGCGAAAACCCTGCGCAGTTGGGCCTTCATGATTCTGGCTGAACCCATATTCACCAGGGCTTTGTCTTCACTATTGAGAGCAGGACCGTTGGGTCTTTAAGTCTAACAAGTTCTCATCACCTTTGGTTGATTTGAACCTTAAACTCTGGTAACACATATAATCCTGTCATATTCCTACATATTTCTCCTGGTGGCTGGCTTTCTTTCTTTATTTCTGCCTTATTCTAAAATTAAGGGGGACTACTAATGCACCAGAATAATATTAAAGATATGTATGTAATAATAATAATAATAATAATAATAATAATAATAATAATAATAATAATAATAATAATAATAATAATAATAATAATAATAATAATAATAATAATAATAATAATAATAATAATGAACCAAGAACTATGTCAGCATATTCTTGGTACATCTTTTTTAAATTTCAAAACTAAGTCTAAATATTGGATAATAGGGTATGCAATAAAAATGTCATACACACACAAACACACACACACATACATTATTCTGCTGAAGATGCAAATCACTCCTTGATAAATAGACTGTTCAAAGGACATAAATCATAGTTAAATCAGGCTCTTGATTTAGCTGTGGCAGCAGACACAATCTGAAAGGTAAAATTTATTAGTGTGAAATCATCATTATATTGCCCATGCTTAAATGTGATTGGAAACTGCCTACCACATTGGCTTTTACACATAGGACTTCAGCTTAACCGGAAGTCACTTTTGACCCATTTTGTTTTCCTTCAGATGTATCTTAAAATGGCATGTTCTGAAGCTTTGACTGTAAAAAATCAGTCTATGTCTTTTTTTTCTGTAGATGTTTAAGCAGATTAATCAACGTTAATGTTTCTCTTTTAGTTCTTTTTAATGACTAAGAATCACTCCAGATCTTTTCAGCTGCTTTGCTCCACTTCAACTATGTTGCTCTCTCTCCACTCTTCCACTTCTCTCCTCCTTTTCCTCATCTTCCCTACCCGCATCCTGCTTTACTCTTCTCCACAAACTGCTATATTTAGACTTGTGTAAGATAAAAGAGTGCATCTCTCTGCCTCTCTTTCCCCTGACCTCAGCTCTTTTTGATTTTTGGAAGATGCATTTAAAAAAAATTTTTTTAGGGAATATCTGCTCTTCATTTGGCAGGGTGGTAATGAGAGATGTATAACTTCTTAGTCTCTGGAGGCTTACCCACACACATACACACACACTGAGCTATGTGGTCTTAGCCAAGTAATTGAACTCATCATTTCCAAACTAAGTCTAAAATGTTAACAACGATAAATATGCCATGCAAATGCAGTTGCATGCATAAGTACATATAAACATTATTCACACAGACCACGCTCAAACACTTACATAGCAACACTTGCTGCATCTCTCATGATGCAACTCAGGGCAAGAGTCTCATCTGTAAGGACTGACAGCTGTGTATGCACCAACATACACACTTTACATGTTGTAACTACTGGACAATCTCTTAATTTTGGAGGAGTTTAGATCTAAAAACACTAATGGTAATCAGTTTGAAAAAATAAACACCAAAAGAAAAACAAATTCACAGAAAATTTCACAGAAATTATACCACTTTTATGATATTAGATTTTATTATCATAATTGTCATGTTAATTTTGAGATTAATCAAGATTTTAATGGAAAACTGAAAAAAAGAAAGGGTACAATAAAATTATCAAGAAAAAGTATGAGAGTTATTATGATTTTATCTTTCAAATGTGTGATGTCTTGACGGTTCAACAATATAAACCGCTGGTTACCATGGGAAACTATGTCTCATAGTTTGTTTGTTTTTTTAACATGCAAGAGACTTTCCTTCTGTTATTTTCTTTTCCTTC
Source organism: Menidia beryllina (assembly GCA_013363375.1). Taxonomy (NCBI): domain Eukaryota; kingdom Metazoa; phylum Chordata; class Actinopteri; order Atheriniformes; family Atherinopsidae; genus Menidia; species Menidia beryllina. Next base: position 727,346 of record JABUIW010000014.1, on the reverse strand, counting down.
TTAGTCTTACCATCAAACTTAAACCACCAAGCTGCACAGCTGCAGCATTAGCATTTCTGCACCAGGACCAGAGGAAGTAGGACAAAAACAAACGAACAAAATAGAAGTCAGCAATAAAAATAAAGTAATTCCACTCATTTTTGCCCGGCTTTTCCTGTGCATTTATCAGGTTCACAGACACTCGTCCAGAACTTTTATCATATATACACACACTCCTTACATGATGTAGAGGATGTCCATATTGGAGCAATGTGTGATTTAGTGTCTTCCCCCCAAAAAACTTAATTCTTCTGATCAAACCACCAACAAAACTAGCTGAAAGTCTGTTGGTTTACTCCAGCTTAGCCCCACCACCTCAAAAAAAGTAACAGAATGGATGAAAAAAAGAAGAGGGTGGATGAAGATAAGGGGCTGAAGACAGAACTAACAGTAAAATGAAAAAAGTGGAGGAGGTTAAATAGATAGCAGGATAGGGTAAATGAAAAATAATTTAGGAAATGTAGAGGTAAGAAGAAGAGGGAAATTAGAGAGGGTTGGGAGTGGTTAAGAAAGAGGTAACAGGGGATTCATATTGAGAAGGTAAATGTAAAGGATGAAAACATCAGGATAAAATTAGAAGTTGGAGAGGTATGGAGGTGGGGGAGGGTATGTAAGATAGGAATAAAGATGGACTGAGAGGAGAAGAAGAAGAGAAAAATGCAGTATTTTTATCATTCTGAGCGAGTGGGCTCCATAAAAGTAGGTTACTGTCAGTAGACAGGCAGAGACTCACACACACAACTACATGTACCATCTCCATTTTAGCTCTGATGAAGCAGCCGCAGTATGTGCAGCTGTGTGTGTGTTTGTGTGAGGGAGGGAGAGAGAGAGAGAACTTTGAGCATGTTCACTCAACCACCAGCTAAACTGCTGGTTCCAGCATGAAAATATCAAGTGAATTGTTTAAATGGCAGCTGTGAATATTTCAGCGCGAGAAAAAAGAAGTGGAATGGGCAGAATACATGTGCCCTACAGGCCCTCTAAGGATGATGCACCACTCAGAAGAAAATCAACCAATCCCCCGTTGGCCTCCTGTTTTCACACAGGGTTGGATGTCTTCATATTTGACCATAAGATTCAATGTTGTTTTCACATAACTATTGATTATTTGAAGAAAAAAAAGTGTAATTTTATATTTGTCTTAACCCTGATGCACATCATTATTGGAGTACAGCATAAAAAAGACCAGGGAAAAAATCGATATTCTAAACCACATGATACACACATGAAGAGAGTGTAAATATCGTTGTCTGTATTCAAACTTATAATTTTTTTCATTCATCTTTCATTTTGGCTTCTCGTACTATTTTCAGTAAACTTTGATCTTTTTTGGTCTGTATGATGCATCTAGACCCAACATCTGTTTCAATACAGTGGGTAAACAATTGATTTAACACATTTGTTGCTCAAAATCAAAATAGACAAAATGAACAACAGACAACATAGATGCAAAGCATTTAAAAGAAAACTGGAACAGGCCACGAAAAAATGCTAGCAGACATTTGGTTATTAGATAGATTAGCCCTGCTTTCAGTGCTGCATAGGCCGTGATTGGATATGGCCTGCTGAATGGAATTGATTTCCTGAGGAATTGTTGCTGCTGAGCACAGTGTCACTACAGGAGGAACTACAGAGGTATAAAAAGTGGAATGAGACTGCATGCTGAAAAAGTGTATGAGTGGTAATTTATGCCTTTTGGCTGGAATGCATTTTGCCTTTATTATCCTTTACTGAAGGAATATCCTACTTATGGTCTCCTTGAAATACTTACTTCTGTGACTACTATTCCCTAAGTAGAATCACCACCGTGTCAACGTGACATCTAATCTGTATCAAGATCCTTTCTCATGCTTTTAGCTGCCATTCACATCTAGGACATCTTCAAACACCACGATGATGCAAAGTAAGCAGGGACATGTTTAGTTCTGTGATGTCAGTGGAGATTAAATGACCCACACACCAAATCTTGATATGTACAGAGGTGGGCTAACAAACATCCCAGAGCATCCTGCTAGCTCAGCAGCAGTAAAACTGTCAGAACAGTCGATGGCCCACTACTCTCTCTCCACTTTCTCTCTTTCACACACACACACACACACATGATCACCTTAGCCATAAATTTTTCAGAAGCTGCACCTCCACTGTCACTTGCTCAACACCCTTCCACATTCGTTTCAACATAAATACACACTCACACTTTCATGTAGACACTCAGGTTGAACACACATAATGCTGAGTGCAGATGGCTCTTTGTGCATGGTATGTTTTGTTAATATTCACATTTGCACATGAGAGAACTCAAAGGTAAAAGGTTGAAACAAGCATGGAAATGTTATCACTTCTGAGATGCATTATCTACGATTTGGATAATTTTACATTTTACAGGACAATTAAAGAACTTTGGGAGAATATCAGGTTAAAATAACATGATTACACATTGTATTTGCCCAACTGTGAGGAATTTTACGTTCGTTCACTTTTTCTCAAACAAGATCTAGATGAAGATATAATTTAAGAAAACAAACCTAGATTCATTTTTTAACACCTTTCTCGCCTTTCCACATGTCCATAAAACATGACCATTCAGCTGAAACATTGCAAATGGCTGTCAATTGGTGGCACTTCAGGCATTTCCCTTTTATTCTGAAGTCAATTTTTTATCATATCTTGGCCACTAACTTTTTTTACACTGAAAGCTATTGTTCCGTAAACAGGTTTCAGTGTTTAAATGGCATGCATTACTAAATATGGTGTAGATTCCATATACAAATGAGATAATCGTATTCAGAGGGTTTGGAAGACGAATCCAACCTCAATACGTAGCTCAGTAATTCATCAGCGTTAGAAGCCGGCAGGCTAATATGATTCTCAACACAAATAACAGCTTAAATGGCTATCTGTCATTTCTGCCTTTATGTAGCCATTTTTGTCAGTTTAAGTGTCTAAGACTGGCAACATCCTCTGTTATCCCGCCTCTTGCCCGTCGTCAGCTGGCATAAGCTCCTGAATGTACAGGGGGAGTTCAGAGGGGCACACGTGACACCGGCTGCTATTACATTTATCACCTTATCGCTTCTGCAGAATAGGGCACTGTATCTGTATATAGGACATTCACAACCATGGCTACAACTGAAGGTGAGCATTAAATTGTTCACAAGCAAACAATAACAAGATAAACATTATGTTGAAGTACAGTTATAGATAGCACTAGGAAACCAATGAAACTGGGGTCTATAGTGTGTGAGTCTGTATTTGTGCATGTGTGTTGAGTCGGGTCAGTGGGGGCTGTACTGGAAGACAAGGGTGGTTGTGCCCATGCTGCTGCGGTGACTCATCACATCAACCTACCGGATAACTCAGAGATTTGATTTAGAGTGGCTCCACCTGACTGCAACTACTGATAAATAGGACACACTGTACCAGACACATGCTGAACCTAATGAACTTGAACCTATTGGATTTTAATTGTATTCAAATTAATTGGATCCTCACTGGTGCCTAAAGAAGACACTTGGTGCTAAAAGCAATAAAAATTCTCAAAAAATGTATATACATATATATGTACACAAAAATACCACCCGTATTTCCAAATACCAATTGACATCCATTACATTGTTCACTTCAGGTAGAGAATAAAATTATATGTTGGACAACTCCTTGTTTGGAGCTTGCTTCCTTTTCTTTTGGAAATGAGTAACTTCGTTACATTCAACAAAGACGGTAAAAAAAATTTTTGTTAAAAATATATAAAATCTGCTTTCAGTAAAGATGTGACATTATGGCTCAATGTCTTGAAAGTTTAAAAGTTGAATGGTGTTTCTGGCCTAAACTGAAGTAGCGACAGCTGAAAGGGGTCAAAGTTTTTGAAGGATTGGAAGGCTTTCCCATTCATTTGAACAAGAGCCAAAAATCATTTTTAAAGATATCAGTACCAAAAAGGTCTCACGATTTGATGCAAAAATTTCTTGATGAAATTAGTTGAAGTAGATAGATGCATATAAAACATTCGGAAGATATTAAAACAGGAAAACAATTACGCCTACACAAAAAAGTTGAGGAGCTTTAATACCTCTATTGGGAGAAAAAAGTAGGTTATTCTGACTCCTTGTCCTCCTTTAACACTAAATCTGTATCATGCTGCAGCAGAAAAGAGGCCTAACTTCAGCTTGCTCGCTGTTCCTAATGATTTAGACATCAGCTTCAAGTATCCTCAGACCACCCTGATCTTCATGCAAAACCTCTCAGTTGACAGGTGAGTTTAAAGTATTGAACCCCTGAGTCTCACCCTGGAAGTATTCAGAAGAGGAGACAAGTGCTGGGATGTGTGGTTCAAATAATTAGCCTAATACCACTCCCCTGCCACAAAATAGTTAATTAAAAGTTTGCTCACCGTGGGTATATGAGTGAGTCCAGAGGATTAAAGGCTGTAATTATAATTATGTCCTCTGCTTTTCTCTCATTATTTCTGTCTTCTCTTAACATATTCTCTTTAGGTATTTCTCCAATTAAAAGATGATTGACGCTGGCAGAATTGACCTGTAAATTTGGGCTTCATCACCTAATATCCTCCGATTAACAAACGATAGCCAGTGTTACCGGTGTTCTAGTTCAACCAACTATTTTGTTGTCTTTTTCTCTCAATATTAGCTTTTAACCCAGTTTTTGTCCCTCATCATTTTTTGCGGAATGTCTTTTATTTGTTGTTTATGTTTCAGGACAAAAGATTATGAATTATTCCTCACTTAAATTCTGCAAGTACATATAACAGAAAGAAATGGTCAAAATCTAATTTTTCTTTTAGCAGTTTGGTTTCAAAACATGGAGGGTGATTCCGTAGAGCACATGCCAAGTTCTCGATGGGTAAGAAACTGAATCTCATGTTGCTGAACAATGCAACCATCAGCATGAGCAATATACAGTAGAAGAAAAGTGTCAGGCTCAAGAACTATCTATCTGACACTGATGTCCTCCTAAAATAAAGCAAATTAAATTAAAGGAAAATAACACTATAGACAGACACGGGATCTAAGAGATTAATCTGGACCTTCAGTTGATGCCTCCTCTGATCTTACTGCTCAGAGGGCTCATCAGAAATCATTGCATTGAAAGGGTGACTTTCAAGGAGCCTTTTTTAATTAAAATAAATAGGAAGGAGAAGGCTGGGGTTTTACAAATGTCATAAAAACTACACTGAAAATCAGTGGCAACAGGTTTTACTTGATAATTAATCCTTCCCAGAGCCCAAACTTCAACATTATTGAAGCAATGTGGGATAATCCTGACAGGAATAAAAGGCAGTCAGCACCCAAAGAACAGCTGTTCAAATGTCCTTCAATAGAGCCATTTCTTTACTGAAGAGACTAATTAAAGAAATCACAAAAAGCGTGTCTGAGAGACTTCAGGTTGTGTTAAAGAATAAAAGAGTTTGTAACCAATATTGACTTTTTGGATATGTAAAACAGTGAAACTTTGGCCTTTGATTTATATCTAATATTTTCAATAAGATGTACAGATGATTCATTACGGCGCATACTTAATTTGCATACCTGACAATTGGTAACTACTTGGGAAAAAAATAAAACCTTGTGCAGGACTGTTAATTTTTCAGTTGTGTGGTATAAAAATGTTTTTTACATTAGAGGTTTTAACGCCTCCTTGATTTAAAAAGTGTCCAAAGCCTTTTAAAGGTTTTACCACCATAAATCACTGAGTTGTCAGCAGCTGAGCGGAAAGTTCAGGATCTCTACTTACTGCTGGTATTGTGATGCATATAACAACAAAGCTAATTATACTTAGCTAAACTTGTTGGTAATGGCTGTCCTCTCTGCTGTAGCTGTGTCTACTATAGCCCTGAGTGGCTCAGTAACTGTTCCAGAGATTTAGGAGATTAATTACCGCACATCAATGTGTTATCCCCTCTGACTCAAATAGATTACCTCTGACCCCGAGATCTCAGTCTGGTATTGACATTTTGACCCTTAAAGAGACTCAGAGGACAGTATATTTTTTTCTTTACATAGAGCATTGAGATACAACGTTAAAGGTGAAAACTGTTTTTCTGAGGTGATTCATTTAAAGTGTTTACCCATTATTAATGAGCAAATATGTACGGTATACAACAGTTCTAACCTGCTAGTTGAAGCCTCAGAAAGCAAAACAGGGCACATTTTTCTTCGCCCTCCTTCACTTACTTGAAGACCTTAAACGTTTTCAGTCAGTTCCAGGTCACTGACAGCTACTAATGTTTATCTTACCTCTGCTTTTGCATGCTAATTTTCTCATTAGCAAAAGGAATTTGCTCAAATATCACAAAGCTCTGAACAAATTTCTGCCTTACATGTAATTAATTATTATTATCATTACTTATTGCAATTTACAGTTACATAAAGTTTTAGAAGGAAATGATTTAATGATGGTTAAAATCACACCACTGAAACAACATGATCCTGACTAGATGAGACCTGACTAGCGTAATCAGGACCTCCAGGGTGCTGACTACACATTACCGATATTAGGTGTCACATCCCTTATCCATCTCATGCCCTCCCCACTTTGTCAGAGCACAGCTCTCCTTCTCTCTGTTATCCACTCATCCTCCTTAGCATCTTTGCCTCAGGGTTCACTGATTGACAGCCATGTTGACTCCAGGCCCCCCCTTCTCAAAGTGACAACACCAATCTCCTGGCTTGGCCAAGTGACACACTAAAGTGGCAGACTTGTTGTCAGGCTGCTGATGTTGGAGTCTCCCAGTCAACTCCACTGGACTCTTGTCTGGCACTCGTTTGGGAGATGATATCTCATGGATGAAAAAAAAAATTCGGAAAAACTTTCATTTTTTTGGGTAGTTCTGCTATGTTTTAGCATTGTTTGGAAATCTAGCAGTTGATGACTATAAAGCACAACAACACCTTTTAAATTAGACTTTGATTTACAACTGCTCACTAAGCTCCTGCACATAAACTGGAACACATGCATTACACTTACAGAAACGCATACACACACCAAAGCCAAAAACCCACGAATGCAGTAATCACACCTACACACACTTGCCCACACTAGCAGTATAGACTGACACACACATATTCAGATGCCTTTACTTGGCCTTGTTTCTGAGGAGAGAAGCCCTGGGCTGCAAAGGAAAGGATACAAACTCAGATCAAACACACAGAGCCTGTCACCATTCCTTCTTCTTCCTCCTCAGTGCCCTTTTACTGCATATTCCACACTTTCTTTCTGCTTGCCTCTCTTCTTTCCTCTCTCCCTCTGCCTCATATCTACTCTCCCCACTGCAGTCGACAGCAGCAAGAGAGTAAAATGGAGGAGGGGGGAAGCAGGGGAGGTGGGAAGTGAGCTGAGCAAAACAGAGGAGAGCTGGGAGGGGTGTGAGAAGAGAAAGAGGTAGGATGGCTCAGTCAGAAAGGGCTGGAGAAGAGATGAAGAAAAGATTAACCGAGAAGAAGAGATGCTGTTGAGAGCACCAACAGTCCTTTTCTTTGCAATATTCTCACTCTACTTATGTGATGTCCCCACCAAGCGTAATTCATCCCACACATCGCAAAAGTAGACCACTCCTCCCATTATCTATCTGAAACCTCAAATAATGTTCTATTACAGCTCAATTACCATAATTACAATCATTAAGGTGATCATTTCCCAAAACAGCTGTTCATTACTTTGGCAAAATAACTATTAGTATCAGACTGATGGGGACAGAGGGAAAAATGGTCCTTATTTTATTCTCTGAACCAGAAAATCATGTTGCACCCCAACTGGTCATTGTAGCCCATTGGCATTGCAACTATAGGTCTAAGGCTTGCATGCAAGTCTTAATGTATTTGTATTGATATGAAAAGCTATAAGTTTATTGGTTTTAATGAAAAAAGTCTGGCAAATCGCTCATAGCGTTGCAGATGGTGGTTACTCAAGACAAAGGAGTTCAGGCCTAATAACTAATCATCAATCAGTCATAATCTCCATAGAATTCAAATTAGAAAAAAATAAGGTTGACCAACAGTTTAACACCAATCTGAAATATGTTTCTTGTTAAAAGAAAACTTTTTAATACAACTTTGGGTAATCAATTGCATAACACGTCACTACATTTAGTTAGAAATTTGCCAATCCAAGTTAGAGCAGCCCAAAAATGTCTATTACAAAAAAATAAGCAAAGAAAATGAATAACCTGCATTCAACTCACACTTCTGTTCGACTCAGTCCCCCAGAAGCATGCATGAGGTGATGGTGGAATGATTAATTAATTTTCCAAAGATGACTAAGACACTGTTTGGACACCTGAGATGCAGTCTAGAAAGAACACGACAAAGTCAAAGCCACCCACAGTGAAACAGTGCTGACTAAAATCTATTTTCCCCCATCATTTCCCATAATTTCTTCCTCTTCTGTTTGATTTAAAAGTGCAAACACTGTGCAGGTGCTACGAAGAATTGCTGATTCTTAAAATTCAGGAAATGCAAAACAAAAAATGCAAATAGAGGTCTTTTTTGTTAATGGGCATGTCTGGACTCTGGAGAAAGCTGGCTTATGTGGAGCAAGAACAAACACTGTAAAATGTAGGCAGGTTTGTTCAGAGGTTCACATATCAGCTGTCTGTTCCAGCTCCTCTCTTCATATTTAAATACTGGCTGGTTGATTTCTTCCAAGTGTCTCTTTTTGTCTGTGTGCAGGTACATGACTGCAGAGAATACATTTGTTTGTTTACTAAATGAATTAAACATATGCTTTTTTTGCAGACTCTTGTAAACCGGCTTACATATGCATATGTGCTTGAATGACTGTGTTTGGGTAAAACATCTGTATGTGTGTGTGCATCAGGCTGTCCCATTCTCTCTGTTCTACCTGTCCATCCCTTGTTTCCAATACAATAGCATAGAAAAAAGGCACCATGGTGCATTTCAAAACATCATATTAGTACCAACAAGCATGCAGAAAGACTGGCTAAAGGGCAATCAATAACCTACATCACAGACACAACAGTTAACCTTAATAGTCAAATTTTTTCTGTTTCAATAATTCCCCAACTGCGCCCTACATTTGGCAGAGGATAACAAACATAACACAAAACACAAAAAATAAATACATAAAATTAACTGTAACCAGTGAGCTTAAACGCTGTTAATATTGATGTTGTTTTTGTAGCTTTATCCTATCAAAAATATTTCTCGTGCTCATCTTCGCAAGGGCACATCTCCAAACTCGATAAACTGAACTCCAAAGCTGCCAAATAATCCTCTGTGGATGTTACATAGCTCAGTGTCAATGTGAAGTGACAACCACTGCTAATCTTTCTTGCTAACTACAGCAGACATTTTTTTCTTTTTTTTCGTCCACATTCTTTATTGTGTTTCTTGCGTTTATCTTAAGCATCGGTGCAGTTTTTCCATTTATTTCCTTTGTATGATTTTCCCGTACTTCACCTTTTGAAAGACCCGGTTTCCCATTCATATGCAACAGATATCATCAAGACAGCAGCCGACACTCAGAGTTGAGGAGAGGACAGCAGAGGCATCATATTTCATCACTGTGAGATCCAGACGGACACACATCCACTCGTACACTGAGGGAATTGACTGTAAGGATCACATATCTGGAGCAGATTTTTGTCAAAACAAATATTATTGTGGTGCTTTTCTGTCTGTCAGGATGTTATAAACAGTACATACCAAACCAGAACCCACAAAGACAGTGCTATTTATGAAGCTGCTTTCACAGAAAATGCATATTGTTTATGAGCATTCACATTGAACATTGATTTGACTTTTCTTTGCTAAATTTGGATTTACCTCATGGTGTTGTCATGGTTTGTAATATGAAATCCTGCAGACTTGTAACACAAATGAGAGAATTAACATCTCTTTTAAGATCCAATAACATTTTCTGATAATGTGCGTGTGTATGTGCTTTATACGCACATTAAAATTCAACAATATTGTAAAATGATGCAGTTTATTCATCATATTGCAATCACATATAGTAATACTCTGCAACATCACAATATGACTTCAAATTCCCCAAATTGTGGAGCCCTTACGCCGAGGTCATAGAATGACCTGTGTTTTAGAGCTCTGCTCAGTCTGAAAGTGTAAACTGCTTTTTTGCCCAGGCACTGTATGCATATCAGTTCTCCTCACTCATTTGTTTTTTTGTAAACTGTCTTTTCTGTTGTTAAAATGCATTTTCACTGTGCTTTCCTTTAGTTTTTTCTTTGGGTGTCAGCATAATAAGAAGTGCCAGAATGCTACATATAATGTGAAAAATGACAGAGAGAAAGGCAGAGACACAGAGATTGCACATTGGAGCGTGAACATCCCAAATGGTGCTCTTTTCTGCCAACCACTGGGTTGCACTGACTATGCAAGTGTCTGCAAACGTGTGATCGTGTGTGTGTGTGTGTGTGTGTGTGTGCATGTGCTACCGAGCCCCCTGAGGTAAGTGATCCTGGTGAACAGGTGCTACAGTATCACCGGCCCCCACCCTGGCCCAAATACACACATCCTCTCACTAGCGCATGTACTCACACGTATACACACATGCAGAAAGACACAGCTTCAGCCATCAGTCTCTGTCAGCCATGACTTATCTGAACAGATCTGCTTGCTCCAAGCCAGAGGGATGGTACCAAGCCACCAGCTGATTCATCAGCATGTGTGTGCGTGTTGCATGTCCATGCATCGTCATGTGTGAGTTTATTTAAACATAAATCAATGTCAAATTAAAACAGGATTAAAAGATCAAAATAGCTTAATATAAGATGGATGTTTGTGCCTTCCTTTAAGGAGAATATTTTGATACATATAAGGTCTGAAATGATTAAGAGATTATATATTTTGAATTTTTTCATCTGTCAATTATAGAGAATGGTAACAACTTTATAGAGATGGCCTGGCTGAGACGAAATAACAGAAGTACTTGACCAGTCTGAACACTTTAGTTCTTAAATCTCCATCCCTATCATTGCCTTCAAGGATAGGTTTTTGTAAAAAAAAAACACATCCTCAGAGACACTGAAGTTTTCTGAGCCTCAGAAAAAACGCCTGTGCTGGAAACATGGTCAATGCAAACTTTTCTGTGTGCATGTGTGTGTCTGAAAGGGTACTCATGTCTCCTTCCAATCCTTCCTCTAATTAAATGGAAGTCATATTCATCATTCTTCTCTGGTAATGAAGCAGAACGATTACACAAATTCTCCTCCATTTCAACAGTTAAGACGTGTTCAGAATGTTACTAGTACTCATAACCTGCCACATTTTATCTTCCTCTGACACGGAGAAGCTTTTTGTGTTAATGTAACATTACTAGCTGGTAGATTGAAAAAGTTCGAGCTATACCATCGACGCAGGTAATGTCCATTAAGAACAACACAATATCGAATCAAATTCAAAAGTGATTTATTGAGCTGAGTATTAGTATTAGTTGGACAAAGAAGAATACTTTTGTAAAACAGTTTTAACTACATAGCATAGTTGATTAACTAGTTTGCCGTCGTTGGGCTCATGGGACTATTTGCTGCATAATTTCTTTTCATTCATCATTTCATTTGGAATAGTGTGAACGGAAAACAGAGAATAGGATGGCACCATGGTGGTGTCTTAGATCAGCTCGCAGTGTTTCTCTTTTGATTCTTACATTTTTGTCTTTTAACATAAATTCTTTGTGTTCCTCCTGAATGACCATTGTTTTAATCCGCCATGGATGTCTCTAGCTTTTTGTTTGATTATGGCTTTCGTTATTCTTTATTTATATTAAGATTATCATGTTTCAGGGGGTGGGGTTTTGTCTTTTATCTATTTTCATATCTCTTTATCCCTCACACAATAACAGGTTGTGCAGTCAGAACCCAGCTGGGCCAGTGTGAAACTCACACAGACAATGACCGCTTTGGACAGATGGTCAGAGAGAAAGACTAAAAAGGAGAGAGAATAAGGCCTCATATACATACCTGTTTACTGATGCTGTCAACTAATTCTTTAGTGGGAGATTTTATCCGGCAATGCACAGATGTGTCTTATCTTAGCAAAGCCGCGTACATTTAAAAATAACTTAAATAAAGTAAGCAATTTTCCTGAACATAAATGACCATAAAGGTCCCTCAAGCCTGCTGTGACTTGTGAGCTGAAGCAAATGTTTTAAGAAAACATTTCATTTTTAATGATGCCACGAGGTTGATGAGGTGGGGGAGAGGAAAATACACAAAACTTAGAATAAATATACCAACCATTGTCAGTACGTACGACTTGTAAGATAGAAACTAAGCTGACTTCCTTTTAATGAGTAAACATCCCTCAGGAAAGACTGGGCCAAGTTTGAGTTTGAATGAACAATTGCTATCATGAAGTTTGATTAAATTCAAGCACTTAATATTTTTTTCATTGCAAAAGTCCATCTATTCGCAGACCTCTGTTGTGCCGGTTGTGTCACAACCTAAGATTGCTTCCTGGTATATCTAAATCCATACCTGTCATGACTTGGTGTCATGTAAAGCTAAAATGTGATTATTTGATTTGTGTTTCTATGCACCTGGTGTTAGGCACATGTACAATTTCATAAAAAATATATAAAAATATAGTGATGGAAAAATCTTATTGACAAGCCCCTTGGGCTGACTAAAAAAAAGATTGTGGCAGGTGAAAAGTTCAGATTTCTGTTAAGTTGAAAAAAAAAAACTTTGCTGCCTTGTAGAATCATCTTTATCTTGAAAAGGACTGATAATACTGCACTAAAGAGAAAAAAATACCCAAAAGAAACTCACAACACAATAAATGCACATAATAAAAAAAACACTTAAAAATTAAAGTTCGTCAAAAGACAAAATTGGAAAGAATAGAGAAAATGGGGGTGAGATTATTTAAAATAGGATTGCAGAGTAGAGAAGGAGATGAAAGGAGCGAAAAGAAAGAGGGCAAGTAGGAGTGGGGAGGTACTGGTGAAGGGAAGGGAGAGTGGTATAATGAAGTCCTCTGGGTCTCTAGTGGAAGAAGCCACAGCGTGGAGAGCCAACACAGACTGGCTCAGTACATATGGTGGTATGCCGAGATATGCCCAGTTCACTTTCAAATCAGGAAGTGGATATCCTACACATCTGAATTTATATAGAGAGAACAAAAGACAAGATTCCATTTTGTGTTTATATTTCTGAGGCAGTTTCCACATCAAGTTTATCAAAAGGTATTATTTCTACCCACTTTTCTTCAGAATTAGATTTCTAGGTGAAAGACTTGTATAGTGAGGTCCATCTATACTGTATACCAAACAGCCACAAACACTCACTCCTACAGGCAATTCAGAGTCACCAATTTATATATCAGGCATGTCATTGGACTGTGGGGGGAAGTTGGAGCATCTGGGAAGAGTCCACACGGACACCGGGGGAACATGCCAACCACACACAGAAAGGCCGCCAGGTAATCCAATCAGGAACAAATTCACTGTGGGGCAACGATGTTTTAGGATGGCGTGGTGGTGTAAGTTTAATTGTCAATCAGTCCTGTGTCAAATGAGTGTGTCACTGTTTGTTACTGGCTGTAGCTCCACACAGAATTAGCATTTAGTATGGATAGAGAAGACAGCAACTCCTCATGACACAGCTTACTACTTCTACACAAAAACGCAAATTCACTCAGCAGGGAGGCTCTGAAACTGACAGCAGAAACATTCAGGCAAAAAGATGAGACCCTGATGGATTTTGCCTGACAAAAGGGCAACTCACAGCTTGGTCTTTTTTAGCTGTATGGGGGTGATGGTAACAGTGAAGTCTAAATTATAATCTAATGAGCTAAAATAGATGTCCTCATCATGGTCCAACAAACTCCATTAGGTGCCATGTAACACAATCATTCATGCTGTCATCGGTTTATTCTTGTTTAGTAGGCCAGTTCAGAAAAGACACACAAAAAATATATATATATACCTTACGTGTTTGTATGTAACTGAACATATAAGTGTGCAATTGATTTTTACTGGCAAAGTTCAAATGTATTTGAACTGCATGGTATAACTATTGGTTTTAAAGGTGTATTATTCAATATTTTCATCTGCTCCGCCTATAATAAATCTTCTCTATTTCACCTTAGAAACATATTCATCTTGCAACCAATGTACAATATCAGAGCAAAAGTTGCATAGATAGAGCACACTCAGCTATTTGTGAAACATGAACATGGCTTTCCTAAAAACAATTTTCCTTTTCAGTAAAAAAGCCAAAATAATTTGGCAGAGAGTTGCACTTTTTTTCAAAGGCAGTCAGCCAAACCACATAAGCAAACGCAGGAAGACTACCTCAAAAGATTCACTGGAGGACAGCTCCTTCTCGGTCAGTGAGCTACTTTCACTGAATGCTTCACTCTGTCCAGTGTTGTCATAAACTTTATCTTAAACCGGTAATATAAACTGCCACTGAAATAATCCATACAATATGATAAAGTGTTAGGACTTTAGTAAAAAATCCTCTGGGTAAATACAATTGTCCATCTTATTGATTGAAAAATAGGCATTTTCTTATGTCTTTTAGTGATTAGTTCTATAAAGATATGTAGAATAATCATACTTAGCTTTTGGAAACCAGGTTGACAGAGGGATAGAATATTTCAGAGACAGATTTTCAGGCAATAAAACATGCATGTATCTGTCTCTTTTGACTAAACTTACAGTGAAGCCTCTGTTGAAATTCTAACTTTGCCCCTGACTCTGGACACTGCTGCTGTCCAGGTAACTCACATACTGTACTTTAAACTTAAAATATTCATTGGTATAATTCTTTTAACACCTCAAGCAACTCTTAACACTGCCACTCTTAAGACTGCCCATGCCAACCAAGCGTTGCATGGGCAACTGAGACTGAAATTAAACACCAAGAGTTAAGACAAAGTGAACATTATTTATTCCAATACAGTGTTTAAGTCTAGTCTGTCTAGTCTAGTCTAGTCTAGTCAACCACAATATGAAGATCTTGTGTTCATAATGAAAAATGCCAGACGGACAGTTGCCTGTTGCCTGTCTGTGCCATCGTCTGGGATCTTTTTGCATGGACACCCTAAAGTTTATATCAGAGACTCTTTGAGCCTTGAGAGTACACCGCCATTTGATGCACTAGTAATGGGAAAAATCTTATAGGATATATTGGTATAATTTAACGTTTTAGAAACAAAAGCACAAAGTAAATCAGAAATTCAAGAAAGTAAGAAAGACGCTGCAATATCTTATAATCCTGAAGCTACATTGTCAACGGTGGACTTGACGTCTTTATGAGAATGTGTTTTTCTATGTTTTTTATTTAATGATAAATGCAGTTTGATTAAGCATGGCACATTCAAACATCAAGCACTAAAAGCATTATGTGGAATAATTCCACATAATGTAAATCTTTTTACCCCTTCCTGGTTAGGGTTGGGGTTAACAAAACTCTGTTAGGGTAAAAAAAATAAAAATGATTTGTTTAGCGAAAAAACAAGAAATAATTATTTTGTACCAAGCTTTAGGACAACACCAACAACTTTTGACATCTAACCGGATGCCATTTTGAAACTTTTCATTGCAGTTACTCTAATGTCCACTAGAGTTAGCATATACTTTCAAAATAATTTAAAGTATTTTTTCTGTGTGTACCAAACAACCCATGGGGAGAGCAATTCTGAAAATTCACATCCCTCATTGCCTGCAGTTTCATTTGAGAATAATTTTCTTTGGGCTAGGCTTTAGCCACCAACTAGATCTCTGTGCAGATGAAAGTGTGCACCTGCTGATGATAAGAGGCTTCCATCTGTGTACTCTGGCTCAATTACACACAAATGCTTACCAAGCACCACAGATATAGCTAATTAAACAACTATGCTGAAGGAAATGCTTTTAATGGTCACATCCCATCACGCAATCAGAAGCATGAGTTCGCTGTCATAAGCAGATGAACCTTCCTGAATAATGACATAACTGTTAGGTAAATATGTCTGACCTCAGTTTCATATATGAAACTGCAAGCACATACTATGTGGATGAGTTTGAGCATCAAAAGCCAAGTAGAATGCTGACATGCCATCTCTTCATTTCCAATCAACATGCTACAGTTCATAGGCAAAGAATCCCAAGAAGTAGGTCGACTAAAAATGTGGCCGAGGAGCAATGTAGTAAGACCTACACAGCATTTTTCAAGTCCAACTCAATCAACGCAGTGTTCCAATACCAACAGCCCGACTTGTCCCTTCAATTGGCCTGCAGCTTTTTCCACTACTGTTCTTTGGATGAGCCTTTGGCCACCGATATAAAGTCAGTGGTAATTACAGAGTGCGAGAGGAAGACAGTCATTTCCTCTCCCTTCTGGTTGCATGGTGCTTAAGCCTTTATAATGCTGACATCAGCACTCAGCTCTGACAACAACCAACTCACACACAGCCGCACGCGCGCATGCAGGTCACTATCACATTCTAGCCAAATGTTCTATTCAAGATGCAACTTATCAACAGCAGCATCAGTGTGATTGTTAGTGCTGGTGTCATGACAACTGCCATCACTGTCAACATAATCTTTTATTCTGTGTTAACTCACTATGATGAGTCGGGGCATGGAAGGACTTCAGCACAGCGCAGAGATTGGCACGAGACAGTGTGTTGTTCTTATATATACAATATACAGAACACACAAAGTGACCCCTCGTTGTGTAGTAGAACATAGAAATATCATACTTTATATTTAAGACACAAATAACATTTTCACTGCAACCCACCACACCAACTTTCACCCTCCAGGTATAAGCAAATTAATCATTAAGCCACTTCTCATAACACAAGGCCACACCTCAACCACTCCAGCAAACACACAACACCACAACGACAGTACCTTTGGGGGGGGGGCTGCATGGCATTGCTTATGAAAGGATATGGCCATTCCGTGATCTTTTTGGCGTACTTCCTCACGAAGTTGTCTTCACTGAAGAGGAAGAGGGAGCGGTTGACCGTTAGGCAGCTCTGCCGGACGGGTATCGGGTTGTACAGGGCCATGGTCCGTGCTCTCTGGGCCATCGACTGCTTGTACATCCGCTGAGCTCCGGGGGGCCCACCTTGCCTGCTGCCGCCGCGACCGGGCCCCCCTTGTCCGCCGGCACCCCCGCCACCACCGCCACCACCACCTCCTCCTCCTCCTCCATACCTGTTGGGTAACTCGTCTCCAAAACGCGCCATTCTGCAGACACCAAACGCCAGAGGTTAGGAAGGAGCCTGGGGGGAACCTCAGAGTGACACCTCCACATGCCACCACCCCATCAGCCTCGGCTCCAAACACACATGCAGAATGTCAGGTTTGGCTCTTTCGCTGGATATCCTTCTTCTCCTATCTATCTCCGTCTCTTGCCCAGATCTCCAGTGCTAAGAAGATACCCCCATTTGTAAGTGGAGAGGGAGGGAGGGCCGAAAGGAGGAGAGGAGAGGAGGGGAGGGATTGGAGATGAGAAGGAAAGCGCACGGTGTCTCTGATCGTGTGTTTGGAATATAAATTGAAGATACGGCGATCTATTTATATAATTTCTGTCAAATCAGTTCTCTGACAGAACAAAAAAAATCCATTTTAGTGTCAGGGCGTGTCTAATTGTGAATAAAAATGTTGTATCTCGTCAGATCATCAACGTTTTCTCTCCATCGAAGACGTCCTGCTTTATTTATTAATTTTTCGTTTTTGACGGGGAGAAACCTCTTTAGAAGTGAGTCAATTATCGCTCATAAAACAGGAACAAAAATGTATCACACTGAAACATTGCACGAAAGATGCATAGCAGTGTGTTTAAATACATTTTGAAATCATCCCCACTTAGTAGGCTACCATAGCCTAAAACTGCGTCTTTTTCAGTCTCAACAGTCTATTGCATCTTGACAGGATCTGCAGTTGTCTCTTCTCCCTCCCCAGGTCCCCCTTTTTTCAGCGTGATAAAAATAGGATTAGATAAGAGTGAAATCTTTAATAATTCATTTGTTCTTGTACCATATATCCGCAGTGTTTGATGTGGCTGTTTGCCACCTCTCACTGCCACCACACCGCTCCGGTTACACGCAAACGTCAAGTGAGGGGGACTTCCCCAAAATTCGAGCCCGCTGACATTTGTTGATATTTGGTAATGGACGGTGCGGCATCCCCCTTCCTCCTCCTCTTCCTCTCCAACCTCCTCACCGAAGCGTCGGTTGCTGATTTTGGGCGTGATTGCGCGCGCTTGGAGACGCAAATACAAAGGTCCTCAATCTACCAATTTATGAGTCCCCCGCCTTAGCGAGAAGCAAAACTAAAAAAACGTTTTGGTGAAATAAAAAAGAAAAACAGTGTCCACGGCAATCATCTATAATCCAGAGTTGGCTGAACAAAAATTCCGGACGGATAGAATCCGGAGACGCAGACCACTGGTGGAGGCAACATCATCACCATCATCAATTCTTGGTCGGAAAATACGACGACGGGGGTTCGGGTGTGTTATAGCAGCAAGTCGCATCTTCTCCGCCACCAGGCTGAAACTGTGTATCATCCCCGCCCAGCAGCATCGCCCCCGAGGCTCCCCACACTAGAGAGAAGCGGCCAGCCGCGAGGTGCTTAACGAGTCCAGCGTCTCTTCTCCCTCTCTCCCTCCACCAATCTCCACCCTCCTTGTGAATCGGTTCTGCGGTTTTTCTTGCGATCCGTCAACCGTCAGGGTTGAACCGTGCAATGGGCACCTGATCAGACTGACAGGAACCGAGCGCCACGCACATATCCGTGGCCAAGACAAGCAGCGCACGACGCACGGCACCTCCCCGGAGCCTCCCCCACACCATCCCACTCCCCAAAGAGCACGATGGAGATATAGCTTCACATCATATGGGTATGTCAAGGTAAGGCGACTTGCATTGCCCTTTTTCCTGGATCTACTGGATTTGATAAACTCTTACATGGAAAGAAACCCCAAAAAGCCATTTCTGCATCCATGTCTGAAAATACAAAAGTACTGGTCACATTTTTGTTGATGTAGCAAAATGTTAGGCGAACAGAGGCCCATGGTGTCTTCTCATATTGACAATTCTCTACAGCCACAATCAGCACCCTACAATTTGACTTGTTCACTATCTATTTAAATCTAACCGCCATGGCCTCCGTTGGTGTGAAGGGTGTAAGAGTCTACTGCAATCTCAGTGAAAAACCTGAAATCACAGAGTTGGATTTGGGGGCTTCTTAATATTAAAGATATTTCACAAGTTTGCCTGGTAAAGGATGCAGGTGAACTCCTTTTGTAGCTGACAATTGCAGTGTAGCATTAGGTTTGGATCTTTCCTTTTAAACACCCTCCCCCACTGACAGGGGAGTTATTATGAGCCCCACTGTATGCACAACATTCCAATAATACACAAATGGGATCCATTAAAGCACAAGATGTATTTTTGGTTTGTAGTGTAATCCTGATTAAGAGAAAATTATGTACATCTGAACAGTGGTTATGTGCCAATTTTTTTCCAAAAATAAAATGTAAGAAACAAATCGCAAATTGTTATAGGACTAACTTTCCATTCCTATGACCACAAATAAATCTTTTTGTAAGGGGACATATAGTTATTTTTTATTTAGGAAAAAATAAACTTTTCAAATCTTCCTCCAGTTCTGCCTTCCTCCAAACCGTCTGTCAGTCTGGCTCTGGCATCTGAGTCATCTTTGATATGGCTGGGCAAGCTGTTTGCCTGGGCTAAACCCATCACGCTATCCACTTTACACAACAGGGAAATGTGGATTGTTTGAAAAACAGGAAGGTTGTTGGATGGATGTGAAGCTCATAGCTCATTATAGGATAGTGACAATAA
>JABUIW010000014.1:660979-707489 GCA_013363375.1 Menidia beryllina | reverse complement strand
TACAGAGAATTTATTTGGGGAATATTAGTTTTTGCTCACATAAGGACAATAACAAATACAAACGTGAAATTAATAATTTAATGATGTCTTTGGTTGGGAAATGGCTATGTGCATACCTCGAAGGTCTTTTGGCACTTTCCAAAATGCAGAAACAAAATAATAAATAAATAAAAGTACAAAGGACCACACACCACCTGCTTATCTTTGGACACAATTATCTACACTGCGCATCAAGGTGGCTTACTTACTTGTACCTCCTACCATCTGTTAATTTTGAAAAGTGAATGCAAGTTTTATTTGCTGTTTGTCTGCTCTACCAGGTACTTTGGCAGTTAACCATCCATCATGTGAAGGTTCTGTTCTAAAAACAGTTCGGTTTAACACTCAAAGCAGGCCATATGGTGGATTTCTGGGATGCGTCTAGAGGCAAACTGTGCCAAACTATTTAGAAGCCAACAAAGTCTCACTAAACTTAATTAAGGGGAAAACCTGTATAACCTCCTCTCTTAAGGTCTCAGTTTCAACAAGCTATTGCTCATCCAACAGCATACTTGATAAATTATTTAAAGCTGTATAGATGCATGTTGTGTTGATTAGTGCATTGTTCGAGTAGTTTTTATTTGAAAGGCACAAAAACATTTAGCTGATGAAGGCAAATAAGAAACGTGTTGGAAAAAGCTTAAAATACCCTGTTAAGAAAGGGTAGGAGGGCATCGTGAGGTAGTGGTCAAACTGTCACATTGCTGTAACATTCCAACATGATGAGACAAACACAAAAGAGTTCAATTTTTCTTTAGTCATCTCTAATTATACATTAAAAACAAATAATTAGGTCAAAATTAATGTCAAAATAATACAATACAAGTCTCAATCACCCCTCTAAAATCAATTTCATTGACTGTTTCCGCTGGTCTCACATGCAACTTGGTCCCCTTCCTGAAGATTGGGTTTTTTGTGTAGTCACTCGCTCATAATAAGATTAGCTCTGCTCCAGGGTTACCCTGAGGTCAAAAGGCACGGCCCTGCTACCATAGTCTCTTTGCAGTACCAGATAAACGCTGGATTTTATAAGATGTCTTTTATGTAATAATGACTGCATAGCTGGATTAGGTTGGCATCTCATTCCGGCAGACTGGTGACTACCTAAAAGCCAGTATTTGCTGACCACATCGAAAAGCAGGAAATAGAGTGTTGAAAAGCAGTGGGTGGTGTTGGAGAAATGCTGGGACCGAAATGATGCTGGTGGACAACCCTGTCTGCGACTTGAGAGATCACAGAAACGATGGTCAGATGACAAAGAACGAGCTGCAATTCTCACCAATGAGGACTGACAGATCGGAAGGTGACGAGTAGAAAGATTGAACCGTTTTTCTCTTTCCCCACCTTTGCTGCTCTGCGCTCTGACAAAGCTCTGTTATTGCTACTGGTGCAGCATGGCCATGCAGCTTTCCCAGGCTCTCTCTCTAGGAGTGTGTGTGGGTGGGTGTTCATGTGCTGCTGAGGGAGTCGTGCTGAGTTCCTGATGCAGAGCATTGTCATTCAGGGAGCGTTCACATAGGCAACCCCCGCAGGAAGCCCTGGCACCTCCCCCTTGAAATAACCCTCCTCTCGTCCTCTTCCCCCACCCCGCCCCATCCTGTTCTCTGATCTCACTCAGCTGGCCAAACCTACCGAGCTGTCTGTGAGGCTGAGGATGAGAGTGCATGAATAACGCAGCAGAGGTGCGGCCGGATCACAATCAATTAAAATTATTAAAATGGACATTATGATTAATAATAAGGACTGGCCCCATCATAAAAAGTTTGATCTTGATATTAGATTAACTACCGCTCTAGGGGAGAAAAGAAATATCTTTTCTGAGTTATAAAAAGTTATAATAAACATGATTTTTTACTTAATTGAATTCAAACAGATGATCCGGCAGTTTTTCCCCGTTCCCCGGCTGATAGCGCTGAGGGCCCTGAAACCACTGCTGTCTTCATTTCCTGTCTTTTCATCTTTTTTCAGCCCTTAGTATTTTTTAAGCTGTCTATGCTCTTTTTTCTTGATGCTTTTGCACATTAGAATAGCTACATCTATCAGTGCCTACTTTTGTTGTTCATCGACCAGCTCAACACCCGAATGGTTAGCCATCACAGTCTTACCAGTCTCAATCTGGAAGTCTCGGGATTATAATTTATTCTCCACCACCTTTGACGTTGGGACCCAAACTTGGTATAGATGTTCCTATGTACTACATTAGTATTTTAATCACAGTGTTACATCCCTCTACTATGTACTGGGCAGTCTCAGAGAACTCGCTGCAGAGCCTGCTGCAAGGTTCCCGTGTGGCCTGCAAGTATACACAAGCCAAACTCCACAAGTTTGACCATATGAACAAAAATAATTACAACCCAAATTAATGTTTTTGCACTGTGCTCAAAGAAGAAGCATGGGTAATAAGAAAACACTTATTTTATCCTTTCACTTGCGTCACGTAATGTGGATTTAGGCTTAGAAACATGTTAAACTTGGAGACTAAAAGTTGAATAACTAGAATAAGTAAGCAGTACTGAGTCTGACTGTGTTCCAAATCTTCCTTCTTGAAATGTTGTGGCTTTCTTCGATTTTTATTCTGCCAATCTCCATTTTTTTTTCGTTTCCCACAGAGATCACACGATCTAAGGGATCATGTTGCTCTGCACCCCAGCAGTTATACTGTTGATTTGTCTCTCTACGCACAGGAGGAGACACAACATCTTGGGCGTATCTGCAGTTCATAAGTCTGCTATTCAGCCCACTGATGGCTGCCCTGCTTCTGTGCTCGCAAAACCTGGCCTATTGACCCACTGGGCAGCCCTCTGCAGCCCAGTATAACTCAAAAACTTGCAACTTGACGTGTTCTTCTATATTTCCAAATGGCCCCATCAAAGTGGTGTTGTGAATCACATCTCCTGAGAAGGTATTTCAAAGCTTTTCTTTCAAAAAGACAGTTTTTTTTACTCATTTTCAGACCAGTCCCTTATCTGACCATTTTTAGAGGATTTTAGGTCATTTAACTTAAGGCTCACTCCAGAGTAGAAAGTCCCCAATTTATAGAATAAACCAGTTTTGTGTCTTTTTTTTTTAACATTGGCAAATGAAACTCTTTAAATATCTTCTTTTATTCTTAATTCAGGATCTGGAGGGTGATGGTGAGTGCCCAGCTTTCTCTTGGCAAGAATAAAGATCCATCCCAGGGCAACACAGAGAACCCACACCCACCCAAAGGTCAACCTACAGACAGCCTTTCCCATCACATGGACGTCTTGGATGATGGGAGGAGGCCTGGGAACCCAGTGAGAACCTATGCATACCTAGGGCTGACATGCAAGCTCCATAAAGAAAAGCTCCAGGTTGATTGGATTTACTGGTTTTTAGGGGAACACGGGATCATTTTATGCTTACCTTATCTCACACATACAACCTAACCACTTTTTTTATTATTTATTGTTTATTTTTTTATTATTTATTTATTATTTTTATTAGAATGAGAACAGCTTCTAATGAGGTTAGTGTTTGCTGAAAAGAAATTAGAGAATACCCGCACATGAATAAATATTCGTTCCTCAGTGTGTGTTATCTTTCTGTGACGAGATTGTATCGAAGAGAATAAGGGCTGGTGGTGTGTGTGCGAGTGTGACGTGGGGGTTTTGCAGACAGGCAGAAAAAGATGCAGCAAGCTGATGTAGCGTCCAAGCTAATTACGGGATTGCTCTTTTTTTTTTTGGCTCGTTCTCACGCCGACACAACCTGTATTAATTGATTGGCTTGTAAATGGAAGTGGAGAGGGAGAACACAGTAGGATGAGAGAGAGGACAAGAAGGAGGAGTGTGCTGGTCTAAGCTAATGGGCCTGGATGGGATGTGTGGAGTAAGCATTCTAGTCAAAGAATCAGCACAATTAAACGAGAAATAAAGAAAATGCAGATGGGAGGAGATGAGATGAAAAAGCAGAGAGGCGAAGAGTGAGATTAGAGATGCCGGTTTTAGAATCCACTAAGCTGTTACACCAGGAGTGAATGTTGTCATTTTAGACCACAAGTATCTATGATATAACCACAAATAGCTGGTTAAATATTAGAATAAGACAAGTATCTGTATTTTAACATTTTAAATTGGTAGCTTTGATATGATTAAAAATTCACATAGCTACTTGTATGCATTACCTGTTATATATCCAAGGCGCAAAGTATATACTGTATGTTCTTTATGTATAAATGTTGAGGATGTCTTTTTGACCTTTTCACTTCATTAATGGAAAATTAGCCACTGTTTTCTCACGTCTATGATATTATGTGTTGACAGTTTTCAACTCGTACCACTTTCCATGATATAATCACTTAGATAAAGTTTAAAAACCTTCACAGGCCCATCTAAGATCCTAAACCTGTTATGAGATAAAGCTAATTGCTGATGTCAATTCAATATGTGGAGATCTGCCAAAATCTGAGGAACAGCCATTGGAAATGCAAGTCAAGCACATG
Organism: Menidia beryllina; assembly: GCA_013363375.1. Classification (NCBI taxonomy): domain Eukaryota; kingdom Metazoa; phylum Chordata; class Actinopteri; order Atheriniformes; family Atherinopsidae; genus Menidia; species Menidia beryllina. Next base: position 702,985 of record JABUIW010000014.1, on the reverse strand, counting down.
AGGACCATATGTTTAGGATATTTAGTACTTATTAAAGGGCCTAATTAAATCCGATTGATTAATGCAATCAATTTTTTGGGTCAGTATGAATATAAATATTAAATATAGTTATTATTTTCCTCGACGTGTGTTGTAGCGATCATCCTAAAACTGACTTTTGAAATGGTTTGCTGAGAGACTGACTTCATAATGAACTGATGGAAAAAAGACACATGGGCTGAGAATTTCTCAACAATTTTTTTTTACAAATTGATGAGATAATTTGATGAATATGCATGAGAGCATGGGATTTCAAATGAACAAAAACTCCTTTTAACATGGCCAAATCTCCAGAAGAACCAGTATAAGCATAGATGCTCATACAGCCCAATCTGTGGAGACCACAGGGAATTCCAGCTCAAGTCACTCAGAGCTGTTGTATTCATATGTTATATGTAATTAATTACCTTTTTACGTTTTCTTAATTGGGGAACTAGGAGGAAGAAAAATTATGAAAGATGGCTGGTGTTTAGAGGACAAAGAAAGTGGTAAACATCTGGAATCTTTTATTCATAGCTGATTTTGCTACATCAATCAATATGGGTCAAGTAGCCTACTATGTTATATTAAAAAGGGCACTTTAGTCTACACAAAAAGGACCGGAATTGTTGAATCTAACATAAAAAGCAGCTCTATTTGACTGTTGTATAACCTCTATCAAATGTGCCTTTTAAGCAATTGCGGATATGTACAGCAGTTCTGCACAAAGACACGCTGTTGATGGGAGAAGTCAGATGGTTTGACTGGCTCAGAGTGATAGAAAGTAAGTCAAATAACCGCTAATATGACTGTGGTGAGCAAAAAGCTTCTCAGAGTGCACAGCCTTAAGGAAGATGGACTACATCAGGAGAAGACCACTTTTGGTCAAACTTCTGTCAGCCAAGAACACAACCTCAAGGCTGCAGTGCACACAGGCTCACCAAAACTGCACTGTCAGCTCTTTGTTTACATAAATTGATCCAACCTAACTACAAAACCGGGCAGGAACAAAAATGGAATACATATTGTTCAAAGTCTGAAACGATAAACAACAACATGTTTCAGAAACTCCACTGCCAAAAATCAAAGGTTAGAAAACCAAGTAATGATCATATGCTCATTTACAATATTGTTTGTCATACATCAAGCCAAGTTGAAAAGAGCTACTTTAATCATTCAGATCTGAAGTATGATGTAATGTTCACTTCATCCCAGAACCAGCAAAGTTTTAAATCAGAAGTCTAGTTTTTTGTTTTTACTGATCATCAAAATAAGACGCTTAACAAGGTTAAAAAAGGAAGACAAAGAGAGTGAAAGCAACAGAGAGGAATTTAAAAAAGAAACTAGTGATAAGGAAAAAGAAGAGAGACGGAAAAAAACTGTCTGAAAGGGATGAAAGATAGATAGTGAAATGATGAAAAGGATATGTGGAGAGGGGGCAGCAAGTAGTTTAATGTGTGTGATAAGGTGGTGGGAAAAGGTGAAATGGAGGAGAACAGGGACAGAGAGGGAGATAGTGTAAGGGCGAGGAAGAGGAGAGCAGGTATGAAGATAAGCTGGATGGGCAGAGGAGCAATATGTTTTATTTTATAGTTAAAAGCTCCATGGATTATCACTATATTAAAGTCACGATAAGGCCTCTTTAACAAAGGTTATGGAGCTGATGATGACATTCTGTTTATCACAGGTGTTTCAATAATAGTTACTTTCTCATACAATTGATTACGACCCACAAGGACAATGAGCCAACAATGGAACACAATTTTGAAATAGATTAATCAACTGTGAAGTTGAATAAAAAAATTACGTTGTTGGGGTTTTTAAAAAAAATCAGGCTTAATATAAAAAAAAAAAACTGTTTTGTCCACTCCAATGTAACGTTATTTTGAGACTCAGAAACACATTCTTCAAACTAAACTTTAGGCCATTGCAGTTCCAATGATCCACAAATGGCAGTTTCAACTTGCTAAAATACATCACTGTTAATCACCAGAGTGTTACTTATCAATGATATTCTTCTGCACCAATATCCTCTTACTTATTTTCCTGTCCTTTGTGCATATGTAAAACCTGTTTCAGTCTGATTATTGTGGTGTGCATTCATATTTCTTTGAAGGTTGGGTGTTTGATATCGCTGCAATTAAAAGTACTCTTCGACTTGGTGGATAAGATTTTTTTAATTAGGTGGGTGTGCATTTGAGTCCTTACGACTTCCACCGTAAACGCATATCCTTCTGTTACTGGTCAGAGTTACAGAAAAGAACGCAAGTATTAATAAACTGTAAAGGACCTTCAGTAGAGGGTGATCTAGTTTGAGAGTAAAGTTTGAGCTGGATGTAAAGTTTGTGTTATGGGTATTCCGTAAATGTCATGACTCAATGTCAACCCTCAAAAGTATGTGTGTAATAAATAGGACACAAAGATACACCAGGAGCAAACTTCTAATGTCTCTTTCTGTTGCACTCTTTGTCATCTCTTCTTTTTGCTTTTATCCCTCCTCACGTTTGTCCTTATCTATGCGTTATTTATAGTCCATCATTTCCATCAGGCTTTTAAATTCATTAATTATGTAGGATAAAGTGACTTTATCAATAGAAGAGGTTCTAATGAGGCTCTACTGAATCAAGAATCAAATCAACCTTTCCTATATCAGTGCTAAAACAAGTCATTTGTTTACTATTGCTTTGGATGAAGGTGAGACAAGACTGAAAACATAGTGTGTCTGCACTGTTTTGCGAAGCACTTCAAAGTACTAAAATACAGAGGTGGCGCCTGTGTTTCACATCAGCACATTTTCAGAAATTAATTGGCAGAAGCACTTCCATACAGTTGTGATATTAATATGTGTTAGCACGTGCTAGTTTGCCTGGTTTAGTAAATCTGAACCACGATCTTTATAATCAATGAATGTGATAAAAGGCTAACATATTGTACTATTTCATGCACAGCTTCGATCTTTTTTAGTACAGTCTATGTCATTGTTTTTTATATAGCTATAAACTGGGTAAAAAAGGATACATTAACAGCATCCAGAAGTGAGAAAGGGATAACACTGTGTCTACTTCATGTCACAACACAGGGAGATTGTAACACGTCACATTTTTCCTCAGTGCAGCTTTAATGCGTTTAGAAGCTATTTGATGATTAAAGTGACTTTTGAAGTCAATATGTCACGCAAGTCTTAAGTGAATGAGCATGTGGCATAAACGTCCCTTGTGTAAATGTTTCATTGAGAAAAAGCTGGAGCATGAAGAGCAAGGCATCACCATCACTAAACGCAAGTGGCTGGCAGCCAGCCAATGGCAAAGAGAGGCAATGGTTAGTGAGAGAAACAATGTCATCTAAATGGTGTGGTCACCCTTGAGCCAATCGGGATTGAGCTCTCTGCTTACTCATTCATCACTTTCTTCATAAAAGCCTTTCATGCTCTCTATGTGCAGATATTTGAACACACATAATGTAAAGTTTGCATAGCCACCGAAGCTCTGAAGACTATGGATTTTCCATTTTAAACACTATAGCTTGAATCGTTAAATCTCTAGGCATGAGTGACATGTGTGATTATTCACCTTCTACATTAAGAATTTCCTAACTTAACATACAAGTGATTTGTCATCTAATTAAACCCAAAGAATTTGGAGAAATGTTAAATAGCCACAGAACCTGGTTAGACCGATGTTTTCCAGTCAGCATTTACATTGGCAACTGCTTCCATTTGCAATTTAATTGAGTGAATGATTAAAAAGGCTTCCACATCTTCATCAATGCCATTATTACTGCTATGCAGTGCAGAACAACTGCACATCCACCCTCCAAGCAAACCACATTCCCGCATTCTGTCCAAGCAGAGGAATGACTCTCTCATTACAGGAAGATAATTGTGACTAAGACAATTAGCTAATTGATATATTAAATGTCTTGGCCACTGTCCTGGCTGTCCATCCACACTACCACAACAAAACAAACACACTCATCTTTATCATTAATCATTTCTGGCATCAAGTGGCATCAAGTTTTCCTTTGGAAGGAAAACTTGGATTCATTTCCCTGCAGAAAAAAGTCCCAGAAGAAAATCATTTTCAAGCATTTATAGATTACACCATATTTCTGAGAGTCCATTTACAAGCACTGTGGATACAAAAGTGCTGAAAATGCAAACCTGCTCTCTCGAGCAAAAATGCGAATGGGGTCTAATGGAAATGGTATAGATGAACTAGCCAAGCAGTCCCTCCCCCCCGCCTACACCAGCTAGGCTGCTTTTCCAAACTCCTCCATCCTCATACTGGATTTTGATATAAAGCATCTTTGAATCCCTTTACTTAATTTTTTTCATTTTACACAATAAGCTATGATTGATGGAGGCCGGTCTCTAACCAATTACAAAAACTAACCGAATGAACATAAACACAGGAAGAAACCTCATATTTTCACTCATTCTCTTTACAATGTGTCATGCGCAATGTCATGAGGTATCAGTTACGTGTTGATATACGGCATTAAGTGCAGGAATTTCTCTCGACATGGACCCGAAAGAGGATACTGGCTTGAACTGGTATCCCGTGCACAGCTCACTCGCCTGAAAGAACAGACATGTTCCCAATGGACTTTAACTCATTTGAATAAAGGACAAATCAATAATTTCTAAACCTACTATTTATTCAAGGAAAGAAATTGCTGAGCTTTCATGTATTCTCTGAAGAGACGTCTTATAGCCCCTGATGTGCATTTCCACCCCTTACATCTTGCAAATCTGAAATACTACCAGCAGAAGAACATGATCAACGTAGACTTTGAGAGCTACAGATTAACACAGTCACTAAAAAAAATAAATAAATAAATAAAAAAACATATACAGCTATACTCACAATAATACAAGAGAGGTGTCCGAACAGTATTCTGCTGACACCCTGTGCTACCATGAGGTACTGCAGGACACCAGAGGTTGAGTCAGTAGGTAACACCCTATAAATACAAAACATCTGTCTCAAAGTTGTAATTTACTGATGGGAAAATAAAATGTGTAAATTCAACAATTGGTAAAGCTTGAGCTAGGGTAAAACAACTGAATTAAACTTTTTAATCAAAACTCAACAAATTCAAGTGAAGTGATGATCTAACATCTGTCTCCTGATGTTTTTCTGAAAAGGCTTTTTCTGTATTTTTTTTTCATAGATAACATCCTCTAAACAAATACAGGTTCAATGAACATGAACTTTTGGTGAAGCCATCATGGTGTATTTTTGTGTCCCTGCTGCCACCTCCTGGCATTTTGAAGTAGATGGTATCACATTGCAACTTAAGCATAATGTTCCAGGCCAGCACTGTGAATTTGTGCACCATCATTAAAACCTACAATGACGGATAAATATTAGCAGCAGAGAACCTGTTTATACCTACAAGTTTTATGGTGTACTTACTGCAATTTATAATCTAATATATAACTGCATCGAGGAGTACGTCACAGATTAATATGTTTTGGCAACATGTTTATCCTTTGGTCATTCTCTTTGCAAATAAAAAATGGCAAAATTACAGAGCTACTAAAACATCACCAAATTGTGTTATAAAGGGAAATTCAGCTGCAAAGATTCTTTACTCACTAACTTAATTTAAAAAACTCTCTTTTTAGAGGATCCGCATGTTAACCTCTGCTCGGAGATTCAAGAAGGCCTTTTATTCTGGTCAGTCTATCATATCAATTCTTTAATTACATCAGTTCCCTACACTTCAAATAAATGGAAGTAACTGCTGTCGGTACTGATACATAATCATCCCTTACATTTTCCTATTCATTATCTTCCTATGTAAAAGTACTTTTTCGATTTCATCGAACAGTCTCTAAATGAATTAGTGTAACAGCTATGCTGTTATTGAAACTGTATACTCATTACTGGCCATTACTATTGCATACTATTGCATTAAAGCAGAAAAAAAAATCAAAGAATGAAAAATGCATATTTATGGTTATATGTGCGTAATGTTTTAAAAACATTAAACACAATAATGTTTGCACAAATCGGCCCAACACCAGTGAGATAAAATATCTTGTTGTAATGCAGAAATGACCAAAAGCTAATTGCAGACAGATGACAGCCTGGTGATTTATTTACATGTCAACACAGTAGCAAAATGACTGCACAACTGTACCAGTAAGCATTCAACATCAGCACCGACAACTACGATTCAGCACATTTTAAGGGAGGTATAGACACATTGCTTACACTTTACACGAGCTATTTCAAAATGTAACTCATAAATGCTGGAAGTAGAAAATCTGATTATTTAAAATGATGAGGATGGCAGGCTTGTCCTAAGGATGGTACCCCATACAAACATCCAAGACATGGCCCTGAAATTGTTTTCTGTATGCCTTGAATCATGTCAACGTGTGGGCACTGGGCCCGCCTGCGTCAGCGTCTGTGTCAGCATGACGCATTTGGTCCTGTATCACCTTGCTGGTACACACACACACACACACACAAGCACAGAGGAGCTCTGATTTATTGTCTCTACTTCATACAATCAAATACAGCTATGATGAGCACAGGCCAAGACCACTGACACAAGAGGGCGGTATTTATCCACCTGAGGACTCTTAGAGTTCATCATAACACCTGTTCTCTTCTGACTTCAGTCAAAACGGTTATCAGGCACCAGAACCAACAGATCTTTCAACAAACAGATTCATCTGTGTGTGCCTGTGTGATTTTGTGTGTGTTTGCAGTTGCAAAGGCTGAAGTGAAATAAAGGAGAGTAGACAGAGTGGGACATGGACAATCTGGATGTTGGTTAGAAAAGGCAGAAAGTCAGAAAAAGGGGAGGGTTGATATAGATGACAGATTCTGTGGGGGGTTTAATAACTTGAGGGGTCATCCATGAGTAGCCAGAAACAAAAATCATTTTTAATAAAACTGTATTTTGTAAATTTTCTAGATTACATTAGTCATAAATTCTGTACATTTAATGTGGAACCATCAAAGCCACACAAAATTATATTTTACAGCAACTGTTGTTGAAGTCTGGAATAAGAATCTTTGCACCAAACAACCTTGAGATGATGAAAGTGTTATGCTTTGAGTCAGCCAATTTAGATATGCCAATTTAGAAGAAAAAAAGTTTAATATCTGCCAACAGGAATGCTAATTCTGAAACTGAGAGAGAAACAACGAAAGGATGACGGAGACAGGCAAACCAGAGAGAGAATAAGAAATGTTAAAGTGATGAAGAGAAAATATAAGGAAAATGTGATAAACGGAAAGAATGGGCCAGCAGATGGATGGAATGAAAAGATATGGTTGGATAAGAAAGGGCCATTGGATGGATGAGGGAAGGAAAGGTGGAGGAGAAGGAAAGGGAGGGTAAATATTAAAATGAATGATGTGCACTCTCCAGTCTAAAGTGCAGCTGGCACCAGAGCAGCATCATCAAGCCAGAGTAACAAACTGACAAATTCTGGCATTAATACAGCACAGCAGAACGACAGCCATTGGTGGAGAGGCACAGACAGAAGCAGGGAGGGAACATTTTACCTTTTCCTATCACAAAACCTACCTTCCAAAATGATAGTTCTATAACCATGGCTCCAAAACATCAAATATTGTTGGTTTGCTTTTTATTCTGATGTAGTTTTTAAAAAGGAACAATTTCCTTAAATGTGCTTCATCACAAAATTATGTTGAGGAAATGCAACATGTAATCTCTAGGAAGGTGGTTTGTGAGCATGATGAATTTGAACTCTTAAAAATCCTATAGGGAGGGAGAAAGTCACTCCAAGGTAACAAGACCTATAAGCGACAAATCACTTTGTACTATGAGAAATGCAGATGTAGACATTTTTCATGTCTAATTATGTCACCGCACTTTTTCATTTCTTTTTCTCATATTTTTCTAGCATTCCAAAAATAGTTTTTTTTTGTTTATAAGTATTTCACAAACCTCATTGCTGAAATTGGATAGTTCTTGAGATGTGGCACTTTTGCCATGCAAAGACGACAGACTGGTGTTTATCCACGTTTATGCAAGCATGATTTGCTTGCATCATGCTTCTGTAGGGCCATTTATCAAAAAAGTGTTTACAAAAAAATCGCTTCTGTTCGTTTAGCTAGCATTGATTTGTCAATAACTACCACAGTCAACACTTTCAAGAGTTAACAGAGTTTTTGTCCATGTTTTTTAGATTGTTCAAGTCACTCTGACCTTAATAGCACATGTACACAATCTGGGGGCATCAACAGCACAAAGTAAAAGGAGTCTGACAGGAACATGCAGACTTTCAAAGCTTTGTATATAGCAAAACAAAACCAAATGAAATTAAATTAGCAAACCCAGCAATTGTATCAATTGCAAAGTGGGACAGCAGAAATAAAATTGACAGCAAATGGTTTCAGACTGTACAGCAGTTGCCACAGAGGCAGGGGACTTTTGTCCAAAAACATCTCTGAAGTGCACATTAATGTGTTGGAGGACCTTTGTGAACCATTGCTGCACCACTTAGATTCAATCTCAATGATGCTGGGAGTTGGAGGCCTTGGAGTTCAGAGAGAAGCAGAGGCTGTTAAAGTGACGTTTGTGTGATGGGAAAAAATTAACTTTTTCCAACCACATTTTTATTATCAGAACAATGCACTTTGGGAATGTTGCAGTTTTGTGGTTTTGTTTTATGCTATTATGAGTTGTATTCAGTTGCCTACAGTCATAAATGGTTTGTTTACCTGTTACTTGTTCTGTTCTTAAGGCCACAGAAGGAACATATTCTCATCTCATTTTTATGAACTCTATATTTCAGCCACTGTGTGTCATTTGATTGATTTGATCATTTCTGGCAACATATGGAATTCTGCAATCTGCCAAGAGTGAACTCACAGAGCTGAAAAAGTGCCAGAGAGAGCGAGACGGCCCAGACAGGTGATGTAGCAGACGCAGGAAACATGCTCTCAATCATAATTAGAGCGGGTGATGGCAGAGGACAGAGAGGCTGCACCTATTGGTCCCGTTGGAGTGTTTTCCATTTGGGTGCGACCAGCTAGTTGACCACCACAGAGAATGGCCGGGAATCAAAAGGGATTGAGTGACAGAATAGAGGAAAGGCAGTCCAACTCACAGGACTAGAGGGTAATAAAATCTATCAAGCCCTTTGGCAATTTCTTCAACTGTTGATACACTGCATGACAGGGCAAGTGGAGTTTTAACCTGTCATGTCTGATAAAAATCACCCTCAGGCTTCGCTGACACACCTGGTCTGATCTGCAACTGGGTCAGCAGCTGTCTGTCTGCTTGTCTTTCTGCTTATTTGTTTGTCAAAAAAACTAAGACCGGATAAAGGTCTCCTACTGTCAGCGTCCTCCACCCCTGTCACAAATCTCGTCGCTCTGCAAGCTCAAGGACGTGTTATGGACAAAGTCAACTTCTTTAGTGATTCACAGCTGGGTGACACCGTAAAAAGAAAAAAAACATGACATGACAGAGGGCCTCATGGGAATTCTCACACTGATGAGAATTGCATAATGTAGGATGAAATTTTTCTTTAGGCAGCATTCACATTTCCCGTTTCTGAAAACATCAATCAAATCTTTTAAAGCTTTTTGAGAGGATACTCTACAACAGAGATTTAAAGGCAATTTCAACAAAAAGTCCCATTTAGATAGACAAAACGGTGCTTGATGTTTCATTGCATGGGTAATTCATGTGGAAAAATTTGCTTTAAAGCTAGATGGGCAGCGCGGGTTGTATGTAAAACATTATATGTATAAAAAGTAAATCTGGATGCTTTGAGTTTGTGTGGATTTGCACGACTGGGACAGGCAATTCAGTGAAAAAACACCTTTTTTTAAATTGGATAATTGAATAACATTTTAACCGAAATACCTAAATTCAGGTTTGTTTACAGTTGAAGGCTAAATCTCTTTTAGTATGGTAAACATTGGGAAAGGTAAACCTTTAACTTTGCTGGAAATCTTCATGCCCTTTTGTTTCTTTTAAATCAATAAAAGGCGAGTGCCAGACAGAGAGATGCATCTTTGATTTGGAGCTGCTTTGTGCTGGATGACAAGAGGCTTACAAATACTTCTTTTGACACGCAGCTTAACATGATAGTTTCATGACAATTTAATCAAACCCCATGTTCAATATTTACAAGTCTGACTCTAAGATTCTTGATACGATCTCTGAGAAAAAAGTCAAGCAAAAGAATGAATATACTGTGGATCTTCTCTGTTTATAAACTGTAGAGTCCAACGGGGTACGTGGGTCAGAAGAAAGCACTATGACTGTAGCGGCTAAAATCCTGTATTTTAGGCTACTGGTTGTTGACTTTAAAAGGCGTTGGTCTTACGTGTGCTCTGTTTAGAAATCCGGATGCCAGTCTTTGGTTTGATTTATAATAAAGATGTTTATTGTTTGCATAGTGTCCATTTCCATATTTCCATTGTAATTCACCTGTATTCTGCCATCCAAAATCTACCAGCGACACAGTAGAAAACTGTTGCCCCTTCTTATTAACAACACCTGAAATCAATCACGGCAGACCTTAAATAACCCATCCCTCATTAGACACAGAACTCAAAATGAAAAACGCCCCCTGGTGGCGATAAACACAAAAAAGGATAAATGGCTCCTACAATGACTATAAAAACATACAAGATGTGCAGAATTATAAATAGTATCTCTCTGGCAACCAGAAGAAAAAAGATAGAGGGCATAAACCATATCGAAGGGTCGATAGGGCTCGATTGAAAGCATGCGTTGTTGTTGAGACCAACGCTTCTTAAGTGATGCAACACACTGACTCTGTCAGTGGTATTTAAACAGTTTTCAGACGACCTTATAACCCCCAAACAAGTTTAAACATTTCCCTGCTGAATGTAAATATTCAGCCACGTAACATTTTACTATTCACAAAGGCAGTGATGGCTGACTTAAAGTCTGTTCACATCTAATGCATGGATGAGCATACAAATCTTCTAACACGTATCAAATAAGCAACTGAATTACAGACAAATGTTTTGCTCTGAAATTGAAGTTATAAGACTCCCTCACATGAGTCATATTTCCCCCATGTTCACTGTAGTTCATAGGATGCCCCTATGAGTCATTAAAACATTTTAATTGGAGGACTTGTTTGAGGAGTAAGGTGTGAAAGTGGAACCTCAGATAATACTTGGTAGCGAACCTATAATATGATAAATTCTTTGAATCTTGCTTATTGGTGTTTAAGAGAGGTACGTGTTTTGGTCAAAGTAACATTAACTCCCCATGGTGTGCAAAGTAGCATTTGGGGCCACTTGAAAATGGAGGGTATCATATTACTTACAAACACATAAAGAGCAAGGAGGGCAAGAAATAAAAAAAATGAGAACATACATTACTACTAAAAAATGACTTTAATAACCAGAAACATTTACCACTGCCGAACCTTTTTGTGATCCCCCCAAAAATAAAAGATCTGTACTTACTCCCACTGCTTGCGCTTAGCCTGTGGCGTGTTGTGCAGCTTATGCGCCTGGTGAGCCAGGATGACATCCCTGTAATCCACCATTCCTCCCCTGCGGCGGATGAGTGGAACTGTTGGATCATTGTTGCTGGTAGCGAGGGACATCGAGCCTTGGTCAAAGGGATCCCCATAGCTACTCCCCCCACCAGAGAAGGGCACTTCACTGTACTGCTCCACCTGGACATCGTACACAGTGTGATAATACGTGGGGTTCGGGCCCACGCTGCTTCCACTTATTGGCGGAGGGCGAAGACGTAACGGTCGGTGGAGGCCCTGAGACGATGAGGAGCAGGACGAAGTCTGAGGCCACGCCACCGAGCCACCATGGTCCTGATAGAGGGGGGACAGCATGGAGCTGTAAGATAGGGAGAGATGATCAAAAGAACATTTAGTGAGTGGGAATGAAAAAAGGGAAACATAATGCTCAAAGATGAGAGGTGAGAGACAGCTTAACTTAGACTTTGTCAGACTAAAGAGAGTTGGATGTTTTTTTCAAGCTTTCTAACTTCAGCCATTTTTAAACCCAACCCATATTTATCCTACCATGGTTTCCTATCAAAACCTTTTAGTGATCAGAGCCACATTAAGCAGGAATGCTTTGTGTTTATACCCAGCAGGCTCCAATTGACGTTGAAAATAACCATAAAAATCTGCTCAATGTGAGAACGAGAAGTAGCTTATTTAACTGTCAGTCAGATAAGTAGGGGATAAAGCTATTATTTCAACAACTTTACAAACAAGTATTTTGACAAAAACCATATCTTGCTGTATCAACAGTCCAGCTGTGTGGAGGAGTGAAAGTAGGCAGAATGCTATTTATCACTGTAATTTGTGTAACTTGCCACATTCACATCTGATTGCAACACGACAAGGCCCTTTACGGTTATACTGCCAACAAAATGTGTGACAAACAGCCCATTATGTCGTTAACCGAGCGGAGACAGAGACACAAAGCAAATCCTGTAAAGGATTAAAATGGTAGCCCATAAATGAGGAACTCAGGAACTAATTTAGAACACCTTTTTTTCCCACTCATAGATACTTTTGCAACTGTCATTATGGCCAAGTTTGTTCCAAGTTTGTGTTCTTTAATAGAAATTTTGTGCATCACCTCTGTCGTTTGAGAGTTCTAGAGTGTTGGATTGACAAAATTACACAAAGGAGCCGTGATTTCTAAATGCTTCATAACGACAGTAAAAGAAATGCCTCTGAAATTCACTAAGTCTTTACTCAGAAAATAACACACAAAAAGGCACCAACTCCTGCCTCTGAAACATAACTTTTTCAGCCATGTTTCAAGGGCAAGTAATAAAACTTGCTAATAAACACACCACCGTCTCATTGAGTTATAATACAAAACAGCGAGGGACAAGCACGCCTCTCCAGTAGCAATAATTGCATAAAAACAATTTAAGAAAGACTGTTTAAAGAAAAAAATAGCTTTGCTAGAGATGTTAATGAATGCTTTGGTTATGGATCAGGTTTTGATTGATCCAAACAGCTGGCAGATATTTTTCATAGTTTTTCAGCCCTCCGCAATCTTTAAAAAGTTGATCTATCCAGTTTGCAGTGACATTAACAAATGGGTCAAGGATCCATTACTTTGCGCTTCTTGAGTCACTTGTAAGAGGAAGGAATTAGTAGAATTATGTGGACAGTGAAGCAGGTGAACACTCATTAACTCTGAATGCACGACAAACACACTGTTCTGCATTTGAGCTATTGTTTTTCCCCACTCGCAGCCAAGTCTCACATTGTTGGGTGCACAGAGTAAGCAAGAGCTTCCCTGTGTTTATGGAGAAAATATCACTGACTCACTCGCAATTCTCACTTTCCAAAAGAGGATTCAAGTTTCTCTTTTTCTTATTTTAATTTCCATTTGTTAAATTGTTGCACTCAACATTAATGATGAATTATGATTAATGATCAACATTAAAAACATTGTTAATTAATTTATTCTTGGATTCTGTTGAACTGTTCAATAGCAACTATGGTTGGGTATCAAGTTTTGACTTATTTGAAAACCTGTCTGATTTTGTGGGATTTTCAGCTGCTCTGAATGTCATTTCTTTTACCGCTAAAGCTCAGATGATACTAATACACATAAAATACTCTGAATCAGGATGCACAACATTCTCCAAATGCAGTTCAAAGCACACGTTCTAATGGCTGCACTGACACTGTTGAATGACACACAGGTAGTCAGATTATTTTGTTGAAAATCTGAAAGACACTGGATTACTGCAGCCCTAAAATGTTTTATATAACAGTGAAGTGTATCGAGGGAATTTTGAATGTCATTTGTGAAACTGAAGGGGTTAAAAAGGAAATTCTTCCTTCACTGAAGGACAAACAAACTGTGAGAAAAAGGGAAGAATATGAGTAAACACAGAGAGGGCACCACATTAATAAACCAGGCGTTCAATAAAAGAGCAGAGGACAAACAACAATGAAATGAAAGGCACAGAAGAAAAACAGGGGAGGGCACAGGGGCACAGGGTAAAAAAATAGGAGGGAAAACTCTTCAGACTAACTTGATATTTTTATTTTTACTGCATAATAGTGAAGAAATCCACCATTCATGTCTTGCTGTACAGAAAGTGTGTGTGTGTATATGAGTGTGTCTATGGGTCTGTTTATGTGTGCAAGTGTGCAAATGTAATGGAAACAGCACTTTTTCTCACCACTTATCTGCTGAGAGTGCATTGCACATTATTTCTCACTGACACGGTGTAAACTGAAAACTAATTCACACAGACAGCGACACACACACAGATTTACGTTCACACACTGCAGGTACAATGATGGGACATAGTGCTATGGTAAGGACTTTCTTGGGTGATTGAGGGTCGGAGCGCATGTGTGTGCGAGTACGCCTCGGGGCTTGAAAAACGCAGGTCTAGTTGTGTAACTCACAAACTCAGGACCGCACACTTAACACGGGGCAAGGGCAAACTGGAGAGCTAACAAGGACGTGGGGGATCGAGCGAGAGTTGAGGTAGAAAGTGAGCTTATAAGGGGAGACAGAAAGGGTGATGGACAGATAAATGAGAGAGAAGAGGGCAGGTGAGTGCACAGTAAGACGAGCGTGCTAAAGGGAAAAAAAGATAGAGCGAGACAGTAAGGGAAGTGGGGAAAACTTTCAATCAGCATTTACCCAACAGAGGCCCAATGGTGTTCAGAGCACTTTAATAAAAAGGTACAGAGGCAGCAAAAGCCAACACAATGTGAGTGAAAGAGTGGGAGAGATTAACAGACAGGACAGATGAGTGCAGGGATGACTAATTGCTGGGAGTGAACGATAGAGCAAAGCTGTGCAGATGAAGCAAAATCCTTTTTTGTGCCTGTCATTCTCCCACAGGGATTGACAACTGAGAAGATGAGAAGGATTCTGCATGTTTGGCATTGCACGAAAGCGCTATAACTCTTAAAATTGTAGTTTTCCAATGCAAGGAGCCAATAAAGAGAAAACCCAGCCATAAAGACTGCATCAGCTAAATGGGGAACCGTGTTCGAGTCTACACTGGGGTAAGGAGAAATCACAAACTAGTCTAGCCAGATTAGGAACTGCTCTGTCCAGCTGCACTACTTTTCTTTTGGGATGATCAAAATAGTTTTGAGCAGAATGTGAAAATTTGGACGACTTTTGGTGCATTTTGAGTGGTAATCAGAGGAGAGGAGTTTATCCTGTGACTCTCCTCTGACAAGCAGTGAGGATCCGAGGTACACAAAAGATCGATTTACGACAGAAAATGTGTTGCATGTTTGTATTTGAAAATATTTGTCTCTCATCTGTTTATATGACATGAATTGATTTTAAACAAAATGCTAGTGACAATTTGTCCTAACAAATTATTCATAACATCAGGTTATGAGAGTTTCGCTTTGTATGTTTGGAGAATCTTTTTTGCATCAAACAGACCGGCCATTGGTTAAATTCACTGGGTTGGATGTGTCCATGGGATTACTCAAACGGCAGATCAAGCTTTTTGAAGTCAGGCATAAACCCGTATTTTGATGTGAACACATTTTCTCTGTGGTTAAAAACAGCGCAGTCACTGCAAGAACACCTGGTTTCTTTAAGAAGCTCTATAATGAACATTAACAAATCTACAAACACATTGACTCGAAACTAAATTTACCACCAGGGTTTGTTATGACAATAACTTATGTTCATCATGCACCCAAAAAAAACTTTTGCCAAAATTTGTGTCACAGTTAAAGGCCTTTTTCAGGAGATTAGACATCCATGATGAAAGTGGCCCTGCTCTCCATTTAGCAGTCTAAGCTTCAGGTCTCACACTGTTCAAATCCTGTCACTGCTGCTGACCTCTTTCTGCCTGTCAGCCCCCCCAAACAACTCTGACCTCTCAGGTCACCGCTCTCTGACTGCTGCATCCATCAAGGAGCAGATGAATGCTAACAAGCTGCACTGTTTCTCCTTCCACACCGCCAAACAACAGCAGAGAGGGCGTCTTTAGCTCTGATGTTTCCCCATGCAGGTCATGTTTTATATGTTTAACATAGGCAATCTGCTTCTATGTAACTGATCGCACATACAAATTAGAAATGTAAAATTTGTGTACATTTAATTACAAAAGAATTGCCACAAACTGGCTCATGTGCATAACTTTGCTGTGTCTGTGTTGTATAAGATACTGAGATACTGGCTAATGGTGTGCAAAAAGGATCAAATTGTGCTTTCTGGGAGAATTTAACATCTCTGATCTAACTCAAGTGCGAACTGTGAACGGAAATACACAGAAAGAAACAATCTTGTTGACTGAGCAGAGTATGTTTCTGCACACCATCTTTAACACTTAATTCAACATCAAATGAAGATTAATTTGCAGAAGGTCACTGCAAAACTTAATTTTTTTTAACTTTTTCTATTTTCCCCAGGATTTGCCAAATAAACTCAACACTGAGATCATTCTTACATGGACATAGGGTTATCGGTCTTTGTTTAAAATGGAGTAGTTAAGGTTAAAGTCATCACAGTGGTGGCCTTTGGCTGTAACTCTTGTCCCAAGTTTTATAGAAAGGTTTACTGTAGCTGTTGTGTTAATATTCTGTGTTTGGACATCTATTATTCAGACAACAATGATGTAGTATTATCTTTTTTATTTCAATATTAAACATAACGAAATCCTCAATTTTTGCACTGACTGAAAGTATTTAGAAAAACAAAACAAATGATTTTGCATGAAAAGCAAAAAACAATGTGCAAACTCAGCTCTGGACTTCCACTGAAAACACACTGAGTTATTCTAGCGTGAGAAGTGGACAAACACACAGTGCGCGCACACACTAGTACGCCCCGGTTTATGAATCCGGGCACTGAAAATCAGGCAGAGACAAATAAAGCCAGGCAGTGGTAGACAAAACACCTACATTGACTGTAGACTAGACTGATAATGAGGGAGAGTGTCATGCTTTTTCAAAATGAAAACCCAAACAGGTGTAGAGCTGCTGTTTGCATCAGTGATCTGCAGAGGAAGAATTTTCTCTGGGATTCACGCAAGGCTGCAGCAACACACTGACTCACTCCTGAGTCCATCCAAACCACAACAACACAGGTTGTGTACTCTGTTCAGTCTTTAAAATCCTGAAATGACTGTAAGATGTCTATAGAAAAATGTACTACAAGCTCTATTGGAGGGCCTCAGTACGACCACAGTCTTACAATATACACAAGCTGACAGTGTGTGGTGATAAATTACTTCATATGAACATAACTTCCAAATTATTGTGCACTCTCCCTGGCCCACCTATGACCCTGCATTGGAAGAAGAAGGTATATAAAATATCTGGATGCTCTCAAAGTAGCAAAGTAGAGTTTCCCTGTCATTAGACATACTGGAGCAGACAAAATAAGACCACTCCTGTGCTGAGGAACGTAAACAGGAGTTTCTTTATAATGAACTGGGATAACCAATGAAGGCATTTACTTTCATCTGACCTACACTTCAAGGATCACAATCTCCACTTTTTTTTTACTTGGGAGCATTTATAACATTGATACTGAAAAGATGTATCTACCACTCCATCTCCATTTTAGTAAAAGACAAACCCAACATTTTCTGTTAACTGCCTTTTTATGTGACCATAAGTCTACAGTCAAGTCAGATTTTAAAACGAACAAATAACATAATTGCACAATCTACATTTTCAATCAGTTCATACTTCCTGTCTTGCTTATTTTCATTTACTCCTCCGACTGGACATGACTGCGGTTCATCCCTGTTACCGTACGCTGTTGGCGTTTTACGTCTGACAACTTCTGTCTTTTGTTACTTTAATTGGATAGCCACAGACTGACAGTGCCACTGTTTTGTCTCATCCCAATAGCCAATAAAGTTCTCCTGACAAAAGCAAACAAACAAAAAAAAAGGAAGATGGAAAATGTTGAGATGAGCTGACAAATAAAGAAATGGATGTTATGGGAGAGCACAGTGGTCTGAAGGGAGCTGACCCAGAAGAAAAGTCAAGAGTGCAGGTGTGAAACTGCATTTGGTAAACAAGAACACACACTCACACGTTCACACGTCTGTCAGAATGACTCTAATCCTTTTTAAAACAACAAAGAAAACCTCCAGTACTGTGAAAAGCAGGAGGAAGGTTATGTAACATTCAGGCCTGGTGATGAATGCTATGTTGATGTTAGGTTTGGGCCAAAATGGTAAAAGACTGAAGAGATTATTTTTGGCTAAGAGGTACACTAGTACCTTCGAGTGACTTGCGCAGAGGTTTACATAACTCACTCATGCACCAACAGATCTGTTCCTAACGTTCAATAATAGCCTAAAAAGATGTCCCTCATGGTCTTGAGTCATCTGGAAGAAGAATATAGACAATCTGAGAGCTAATTTGTTTTCAATGGACCTGAGGTGTTAGTCACAGCATGAAGCT
This sequence comes from Menidia beryllina, assembly GCA_013363375.1. Lineage (NCBI taxonomy): Eukaryota > Metazoa > Chordata > Actinopteri > Atheriniformes > Atherinopsidae > Menidia > Menidia beryllina. Next base: position 684,567 of record JABUIW010000014.1, on the reverse strand, counting down.
CAACTTGTGAATATCTTCGGATCTGATCCTGTCTCTTTCATTGTCACCGTTTTCTTCAAGTGGGACTGAAAATTGACAAGACCGGTGGTAACTAGGTACGCTTAAAGTGCTCATCAGTATTCACCAAATCAGACAAGTCTATCAATCCAGAGTGGTTAAGTGAGGGAAAACTTCATGCAACATCTAAAATGTGAAGATGCTGGAAGATCAATTTGGCATTGATGGCTTTATCTCCACTGTTGCTGCTTGCTGTAAATAACTGAAGGCAAAGAAACCTGAAGAGGGACAGCATGACAGTGCTGAAATCCCAAATAATAATTAACAGCCAAGAAATGTTTTGTTTTTTTTATCTGTGGAAAAAAGACTGGTAAAATCAATTTGTAAAAGTCTACATACAATAAACAATCCTTATGCTTCAGATGATTAGCATCCAGATCCATATATGGATATATGCCATATGTGCATAGATTGGCCCATTTTTAGTCAAGGTTAAATTTTGATTGTTGCGGTGACGCTTGCTTTCAATTCTAAGACCAAAATCTTTTATGTAATTTTGAAATAACAAGAAATAGATTTAACTGATGGTTTGTAAAGCCTTTCCTTAAAGCCTATTATGAATGGGTGGTTTTGGAAAAACCTCAGCAAGTGTACTCACTCTCTTAGCAAAGAATAGCAGGAGTGTTTAAAAGGCATCAAATCATTGGCCACGTTTTCTTATTGTAAATCAATGCAATTTAGAAAAGAGCATGAGGTGAAATGTTTGAGGTGCAGAGAGGGTCATCAAACATCATTATCTGTTTCACGTGTAAATGACTTGACGTTGCTGCCTGGCCAGGTGTTTCATTAGAGCTGGGTGATAATTATGAGAAGGTACGTCATCATAAGTAATATTAACAGACAGCACACATGGTGTGCAGACAGTCTTTTCTTCCGCCAGATTATTAAAATTTATTAGATGAAAAAAAAAACGATACTGAACGAAAAGATGGGGGAAACTTCGGTTTTTTTTTTTTTTTTTTTTAAGGAAGTAGCCAAATGGAAACAAGTAGCGACCTTCCTGGAAAATTTCACAAGACATAAGATAGCCTGTACCCCCTTATGCAGATGGGAGCGTTGTAAAATAAAATAAAACATTTAAGAAATGATAAATATATATTTGGAAAGCCCGTGGTGCTCGGGAATATTTCCCCACAACACGGTAGGACGTTAAAAGCGCCTTGCTGTCCGGGTGTCTGCAGCCTTACCTGCCTGTCAGGTGCTCGGCTCCCTGGGGGTGAGTACCGGCTCCTCGGACTCCAGACCCGCCCACCGGGTCTCCGGTGGCCCCGAGCTGCAGAAGCTGTGCGCGGCGGTGGCTGGAAACCAGTCAGCTGTGCTGGGAGGACTGGACCGGTGAAGGACAAACAGCGATGTGTTCACTGCCGGAGAACGGGGAAACTCCATGGTCACAACAAGAGCATCCCGACTACAGGAACGTCCGCCGGTCGGTGACGGTCGATGCGATGTGCAGATTTCCGATAATATCTCAACTGGGCTGCCAACAGGGGGGGGAAAAAAAAAAAACTGGGAGGTGACGAGGACTGCTGCTGTTAGCAGGTCGTTCCGGTCAGCGTGCTGCTGACTTCTCCTCGTCCACGACACTGAGCTCCCTTCTCCGTGTCGTCTCCTTCTGCCTTCAACTTGCAGTCCTTTTCTCTTTCTGTCTCTCTCTCTCCTCCTTTCACTCTTCTTCGCTCCCTTCTCCTCTCATACACAGACCGATTCACTCAGACAGGCAAGGTGTCATATTCAGCAGCATGAGGAGCTCTGAAAGACTTGGCTTTGATATGTTAGCTTATTTGATCAAAAATATTTACAGAACATTCGTAGACATCTCAAATTAATTGAATATTGATATATCCCCTGACTTGCCCCACTGTAAAAAAATAAAATAAATAAAAAGGTTCCCTTTCTTCAGTCAAACATCAGCCTCTGACTAAATCTGGTCATTTTCTACCATGACACTAGGGTGATGCTACATATCTGAATGCACTGTGTACATGTTTCACTTCTCCAGTCTTCACGGGCATGTGCGCTGAAACATTACAGGATACTGACATCAGCATCTTTGGCCTTTCCCGTTTAACAGATGTAGTTAAACAAAAAAATAAATGAGCATAAATCCTCTTATGAAGCCTGAAGCTCTATGTGTCATCTTTCATAAACAATAATAAATCTGAATATTCGTCTCTGAATGTGTGGGGCGAAAAAAAAACAAACTTTCATGGCCAAACAAACCATTTATAAGCACACTCCCAAATGGTAAGACGTCAGACTCCATCAATGCAGGCTGATGCCTTTGTGTCACAGAGAGGGACGGGTGACATGTTATCTTGTGGCACATTTACAGTTTTTGTCTTTAAAGAATATTCATAATACAATGCCACTTGAAATGTAGTGCAAAACATTTAGCAGAAGTGCAGCTTGACAATAAATCAAAGCAGGGCCACACTAATTAAAGAGTCAACCATGTCCTATGTGCCCCAGTAACTACAGCACAGCTTCCCCGTAACAACGATAACCCCTAATGTAAATTAATTTCAGGCCCAGTGTCAAAGATTAGCTACTCTAGGAAGCAGAGGGCAAAATCACATGAGAAAAAGAAACATCAGAAATGATTTTTGAAAAAAGAATCAAAGCAACTCTTTCCACTCAGCATCTTTAGCAGTGTTAAGACATTCTGAGCTTTTCTCCGTAACTTACTGCCTCATTTATGAGAGCGTGCTTCACTTTTCGGAAGTGACTCACAAGTTTTTGAAGTGGCACGCACCATGACCTCTCCGAGGAGACGTCCATGGCCTCCTGCGATTGTCATGGGACTAGCAGCTTAGCTAGGCGGAAGAAAGCATAATGCACCCATTCATACATATAAGATCGGTCCAATGTGGGGCCACAAACTTTTAATGGATGCTTTAAAGCTAATTTAATTGCTGAAATGGACCTTGAAGGTTTTACTGAACATTCGAAAACAAAAGATGGCATCTCCATCTCTTCTGGATGACTTGTTCTTCTCTGAGCATCTTCAAAAAGCAGCTCAAATAATGCATTGGCCTCATCACTAATGCAATATGTGCCTCCAGTTGTTTTCAACCGTGAACTAAAGGTATGCTGCCACTGCCAGTTCATTGGGGATTGAAAAGTTTGTGGGGCTCTAGTGCCCTCTAGCGTTAGATGGGGATAGAGATCTGGATCCAGACAGCATCCCTTCATTTTTTATTTTTTTTAAACTGAGCAGATTCAGTAAGGCAATGTTCTGCGATCAGATTTAATTAAAAGCGCCTGAAGCCGGTCACCCACTGAACTTCAGACCTACATTCAGCAAACTGTGACAGTTTTTAATATCCAAATTACACAGCCCACTGATCAATGCTTACGATACCTGCTGACTCTGACAAATACAATATCCTCTGAACTGATAGCAATCAAAAGCAAATGTACCACAGTGACTCGGGCACTCGTGATGGAAAAGAACACAACAATGGAGAAAAAAACAAAAAAAAAACAGAAAGCCCCTGTTTCAGTACTTGGAAATAATAAATGTGTCGGTTAGCAGTAAGTTGAGTCAGGGCAAAGTCATGAGAAAATCAAGTGGAGTCTGCTGAAACGTGGCAGCAAGCCAAGCAGCTCAAGTGCCCAGTCGGCATGGCTGTGGTGGAACCAACCCTGGAGGGACGTGAGTTATACGCCCCTAAATCAGTCTCACGTCCAGCTGACTTGCCAGCTTCTTGTCTGTAATCAGCACTGACACACAAGCAGTTTATGGTGTGAGCGGCTTTGTGCGTTTTAGTCGGAGCATTCACCAAATGAGAAGCAGCAGAAAGAAAGACAAGACTGTCTGTGCGCGTGTGTTGTCGATCAGTCACCTGGCAGATAAACGACTGAGGGAAAACGATCAAACAATCTGATTCACTGTGATAAAAAGGGTGCGATTTAACCTTTTGTCTTAAATGAAGGGTTATAAAGATGGTACAGTGGTCTAAGCATAGGCTCAGAAAAACTAATGTATGTTTGTGTTGGTCAAGCTGATAAATGCTGGACTCTGAATCCGTACCTGATCGACAGACAATTTCTCAGTACTTTAATCAATCTTCTGTTTGTTCCATTTCTTCGAGTGATTACATTGTTTCATGGCTTGGCATGAGTAATGTGCAGATTTATAATTGTACCAAATTTGAAAACAGGATTTAACAGCGTTTACTTTGATGATTAAAATATTACCTACGCGGTTCTCAGTTCTTCTTTGGTATTTCCAAAGAGAAGTTAATCGGAATTAACCCCTTGAAGCCTGATCAAGAAATAATAGAAATCATTTCTTTTTTCTTTCAGTCCAAAGTCTTGATATAAATTGACGTGAACATGAGGAATAAGTTTTAGCCTTCAAACTTAGTTGTTTAGCACAAGCCCAGAAATGTTATAATGCTGATAAATGATGAATGTGATCCTAAATGTGATGAAATCAGTATATAATGTTTTCAGGAAGTATCAGACAGCTGTTTCTTTTAAAACTGTTAAGTTTTATTCATGGTATTAATCAACAGTTCAGCTAAAGAGTGAAATTATGACATTTTCAACTTCACCTACCAAAAAGTAGAAAAAGGTTCAAAGCAGAAACATACGAGAACAAAGTCTCAGACAGCTGAGCTTTCAGCCTCGACACTGTGTCCTCTTACTGTTCACTTCGCTTCTGGTCTTCTGTTTTTTCTTTCTATTTCTATCCATTGTCTTCTTTTTGTCTCTGGTTTTCCATGAAGATGCCAGGGGGTGGGGGAGGAGGGTCAACTCCTCAGCCCACTCCAGCCTCTGCTTTACTTCTGCCTTGCACTCTGATTGGCCGTTGGTTACCATGGCGGTGACATTGGCTGTGGGTTCTGGAGGTAGGACATCACAACTGCTGAGATGGACAGCCTGAAAGCACAACAGTGCAGTTTCAGTTGTATGGCAGGTAAAAAAGTTTGTTTTTTTTTCTTCAGCCCAAATCAATATTTGAAATTCAAGTTTCTAACTGACTGCCTTACCCCTTGTTTTATGAATAGTCACTCATTTTTGTTTGATAAAATGTGATATTTGAATCACCGGCCATCTACCACAGTCGTAAAACTGGCCTTGAACCAGCTTCTATACACGAGGCTGGGGTATCTCATTTGTAGTTGGACATAATTTGCTAAGCCAAACGTTTTGCGTTACTAAGATATGAGCGCATTTAGCTCATTCATAATACAACCTCATCTAGACAATGGAAAAGAAGGTTTTTCCTCATTGTAAATCTGTCTGGGAAGCCCTGCTTTAGTGCTCTTTTATAAGCAAATGTGTCCCCCACAGAGGTCAAACAGTAAAAAGCTTTAGGATATTGTAATTGATCTCCCCAACAGCAGACAAAAAAAAAGTATAACCTGCACTTTTTAACTTGAATGAAGATGAACTTTAAAATAACCCCTAACTTTTGTAAGCCCCTATTTTTTACTAAGATTTAAAATAGGAGGAGGTTTATATTAATTACCGATTCTTTTAGACTCATTTGCTCGTGTTTCTGTAATCAGGGCTTGTTGGAAATTTTGAGAAAGACACAAACTGACCAAGACCTAAAAACTGTCTCAAACAAAGCCCAGCACAACCCAGAGAGCCTGACAGACTAATGTGAAACCCACAGTTACAGTATATGTTCTGCAATACAGCAGGAGCTGACCAACAAACAGAACACTGAATAAACACACATTGGTACACACATGGGTGTTACACAGTGCATCTAAAAAGGATTGTTTACTCACATAAAACTACTCATCATTTGTTTGGTGTCCTCTGAGCTTCTGGAGTTTGCAAAGCTGATGAAAGAACAGTAGACTGCCATCCAGGCGCACCACTTGAGCTGAAACACAAACACACAAAATGACTTTGTGAGGATCTCGCTTCTTTTTTCTGACAATCTAAAAGAGGATTAAAAAAGAAAAAAGTAAAGAGCATTTAGTTACTCTAAATTATAAACATGTAATCGTAGACAGAAATAGGTTAAGGTTATTATTCATATCAAGTCTCCTGTTAAAAGTATTTAAAAAGAAAACTTCCTTCAAATGGAGCCCCAGTTGGTTTATGCTGTGTCTGAACGGTGGGAGTTTTTAGAGCGTGACACATCAAAAACTCGCACAGCGAGAAGAAAAACAAATTCCATGAGGGGGAAACAGATTGCTTTGTTTCACGGAGTAAAACAACACTAATCACCAGTGCAGAAGACTTCTGTTCTTTGGAGAAAAAAGAAACATTGTCATTGTCAGGTCTTCCTAAAATGATCCATGTTTTGTTTTCCCCTGACAGGAGAGTTTAACAGCATGCAGCCCACAGTTATTTTCTATTGGGAAAAGCTATGTAATGCTAACGAGCCACAGCGAAAGCTGAAGAGGCACTCTGATAAAAAAACAAGGCCAAGTTGGACTTTTTCAAAGAGAGTTGGAGATACTAAAGATGGACTGTGAAACTCAAAATCAATCAAATCAACTAGCCATAAATTAATAAAATAGGCCTAACAAAAATGTCTAACTAATGGAAGGCTGTCTATACATCAAGCTTATACTATGGTTAAACTTGACAAAATGCCAAGATAAACTACATCTACATGACGGCTGAGAATATTTCCAACCGTCATTAACAAGAGAATTGTATGGCATCCATATGGTTTAAAAATTCTTACATTAAGTTTCAGGACTCTGCCTGACAACCTTTGAATCTTGTTTCAATCTCAGTTTTGCTGTCAAGGATATCAGTGATGTTTTTTTTAATAGAAAGACAAGTCCATGAAACCATTTATATATTGCAGCAGTGCGTATGCTTCTGTTTAGTGTGCCCTTTTTCATGAAGGTCTTTTTGACGACTGCCCTTCATTGTTTCGTGTGAGTTTACCTTTAATCTACTAAATGGAATGACTGGGACAGACCAGGGTCTGACTTTCAGAGGTCAAATGTTTCAAGTGGACAAAGATTAGCATCCATCAGAGACAGAGGACAAAGAAGATGGGAAACACAAAAGGTTACAATTAAAAATATATGTGAAGGTAACCTTGAGCATCAGCCCACACATGCTAAAGATCATGCCAAGCAGGTTCATGTAGTCCGGAGTGGGGTCTTCCAGTGTTGGGTTGGTCTCTGTACTGGGGGGCTTGTACCTGCCAAAAAAAAAAACATTTTATGAAGCCCTGCATACCAAGTAAACAGAAAATACATGTGTTAAGGAGATAGAATTAGTCACTATTACACTGAGTCACGGAATTGAACAATTACACAAAAGGATTCAATTCAGGAATAAGATTTTCCCTCTGACATTTGAGGAGATTCTGTCAGAGAAAAATCACCCCCTGTCAAAAGCAAATGTTCGTTCTTCTCTGTAACATACAGGATTTGTTTTTTATCGTTGAAACATGTACTTACTATTTACTATTGCACTCATTCATTTACAGAAAAGCTACAATGACTAACTTGCTAACTGAAGAACATAAGTACAGGTAAAATTAAAGAAGAGAGAAAATAGCAAAATAACATTGATTTCATGTAAGCAATTTCGATTAATTTATAATAGCCAATTCCACATTCACATAACTATATGACTGCTTTTCTGATCCGTAAACGAGTCTAATAATTTAGCTAATAATCCAACAGCCACTAATCCCACCTAGGTACACTGATGATTAGTTATGAAGGCTAGCTAGCTGCTAGCTGTCAGAAACCGTGCTTTCTGGCTATCTCAAACTTCCCATTCGATTTTTTTTAAAACAAATTACCTTAAAATTTTGTTTGGCCTCCTTGGATCTGCCATATTGTTAGTTGACATACTAGAGTAAAAAGTATTCCTGTGAGGAAACGGGGAAAAAAATTAAACTCCTTTGACCGACACACCGTTTCTTAGTAAACGGAAGAGTGAACGTTCGTTTCCGGTTTCTTTAGAAATAAAAGCTTATCATATCATTTAGTCCTAAATAGTGCATCTCTATGGTTTTTGAACCTATATTTTGAAATGGGTACCCTTTCCCAGTATGCATTGCGCATTGCTTCCTGGGAAGCACGGCCAACAGTTAAATGTGTAAAAAGAGCTAAATGGGTTGTTTCTTTGTCGTCTATTATTATTAGCTACATCAATATATCAACATTGCTTTTCCTGTAATATATGATTGTTTAAACGTCCCAAGAAGGTAACCTTAACAAGCTCAGATATTTTACAAATATGTTTTTCCTTTGGTTAAAAATAATCTGTTGTTTCTTTCTAAATGTTTCCGATCAATTTAAGCCAGTCCTTAAATTGTTCTTACCAGATTTATTATTTTTCTTTTTTTTTAGTGCAGAGAGGTAGCAGTGTAAAACGTTTGTGACGAATGGGTGCGTTACATGTTTCATCTCACAGGTGATGTGATGGCGTTTCCTCAACCAAAACCGCAGGCCCCTCAGCTTCCTCAGCATCTCCTCAGGACTATTGATTGTAAACAAGGAGCTGTCAGAGCTGTTCGCTTCAATGGTGAGAATAAGCATTCATTCCTACACCGAGACTGGGAGACATGGCATATTTGGTGTAAGAAAGCACTAGTCTGCCTTTGCTGAGATGTTGTTGCCTTATTTGGACATTTTTTTCAGCTGATGGAGACTATGTGCTGTCTTGCGGCAGTGATAAATCCTTAAAGTTGTGGAGTGTGAACCGAGGAACCTTGTTGAAGACATACAGTGGACATGGATATGAAGTTCTAGATGCTGATGGGTATGAAGACTGCCAGGCATTTATAAACTCATATGTATTTAAGTAGATAGAAAAAGTTGTGCTTTTTCTCCCTACGTACAAATAACAGGATTTTTTCTTCCACAGTTCCTTCGATAACAGCCAGATTTGCTCCTGTAGCTCTGACAAGACAGTGATTCTGTGGGATGTGGCCACTGGCCAGGTCTCGCGCAAACTCAGAGGGCACGCTGGGGTTAGTTCTGCTTTTCTCTTTGTTTCAAAATGGCTTTTGTATTTGACATATTGATAGGCAGTTTTTTCATTTTCTTTCTCAAATTCTTCTTTTCCCACAGAAAGTTAACTGTGTTCAGTTCAATGAGGAGGCAACAGTCATCTTGTCTGGTCAGTTGTTTCTTGTAATGGAAATGGTCTATAAAGCAGAATGGATTCACATTTGCATATGGTGCCTTACTTTTTTACCTTAAATAAATATATGTAATAATTACCATACAATACTTTACCTTTACATATACATGCCTCTGTCATCTCACTTTTTTTGTTATCTCTGGATATCCTTCACATGTATTCTTTGTCTTCTCTCAACATCCAGGATCCTTAGATGGGACAGTGCGATGCTGGGACACACGATCCAGAAAATTTGAGCCAATCCAGATTCTGGACGAAGCTCGTGACAGCATTAGCAGCCTTAAAGTTGCACAGCACGAGCTGCTCACTGGGTCAGCAAAGTGGAAATGATAAATGGTTTTCACTGTGCAGGAAAAATAATGATCAGTAAACTGATGTTGTGTTGATTAGCAGAGTGAGCTAACTGTCTTTTTTTCTTTAGGTCAGTGGACGGCAAAGTGAGGCGCTATGACTTGAGAATGGGACAGCTGCATGTAGACTGCATCAGCAGTGAGTAATCTTTTCCATGATACAGTCTCAAAACTTATTGGAGCAATGACAGTTGCCAATGCTTTGTTAGTAGCTGGATATGGAGGTGAAGGCAGGTTATGCAAGAAATGCAGAACACTGTAAACTGTGAGTTTATCTGTCTGTTTCAGGTCCCATTACCTGTGTTTGTTTCAGTCAAGATGGTCAGTGCACCCTCAGCTCGAGTTTAGATTCAACAGTCAGACTTCTGGACAAGAGTACAGGAGAAATGCTGGGAGAGTGAGTCTTCACCAGTTTCAATAACAGGGCTTCAGTCCTGGCTTCATATTAGAGTTCACTAGCTCTAGCTGTTCAGAGGGGAAACATGCACATAAGCATGGCTCTCTTTACATCAGGATTTAGAAAAATAAGCTTTAACTGTCTTTCCCTCTGTTCTCTTAGTATACCTATAAAGTGAAACCTTCATAGTAGCATCAGCCTGGATGTTCATATCTTTGCTTGCTTCTTACAGGTATACAGGACACAAGATGAAGGGCTACAAGCTGGACTGCTGTCTGTCCAGTAAAGACACCCACGTCTTGAGCTGCTCAGAGGATGGGCATGTGTACTTCTGGGACCTAGTGGAAGTAATTATGCATTTTTAGCTGTTTGCTGTTGTGATAGAATAACGAGTGAATAGTGGAGATAGTTTTCAAAAGCATGAGTACACGAAGGCTGTGTAATTACAACTTCATAATAATAAGTCATGAGGCACCAGCTATAGCAATCTGTTCTTGTCTTTTTCTCTTACAGGGATCTTTGTCTTTAAAGCTGCCAGTGGGGAAAGCAGTTGTCCAGTCACTATCTTTCCACCCCACAGAGACTCGCCTCCTCACAGCCATGGAGGGACAAGTTCAGGTGTGGGGGGCGGAACCAGAGGAGACACAGGATGGCAGTGTGGACCCTTAGAAAGGCTGAAAGTACTCAAATGTGACTGTTGCATGTTCAAGGAACATTGCTTTCTATTGGACAAGCAAAACACCGTCTAGCCAGTCAAACTGAAGGACCTTGTGGTGACACCTTGCTGCCAAAGTCAGTTCAAATCCAAATGACCCTGTGCACACAGAATGAATTGGAGGTTTTACGCATAGAATCAGCTGCAAACTTTTTGCAATATCCAGCAGAGCCTTTATCCCATCATACATGATTTACCAGTTTAGTTTTGGGCTCAGCGAACAGTGCAAAGATTTGAGCAGTCAGGTCGTATATCACTTTTACAAAGAAAATTACACACATTCTTACAATGACAGATGTTTAAATGCTTGTTGGGTTTGTTAAAAATAGGATACCAGTGAAATAAGTAATAGCTCATAAGCAGTTCAAAGATAAACCTTTACCAGTAAATTGCAAAGGATCTAATTCACAAGCTTTATTTGGCATCTATACCTCCTTGTCCATTAGTATGACTAAAATTTAGTTCAGTAGAAATAAAGGGCAATCCTAAATGAACCAGATGAAACAAAATCCAACTCTTTGGATGGTGAGTTTGTGTTTCTAATTTGAATCTCTTTCGTTATGACAGAAAGATTGTGTATGAAACCTTTTATACATTTTTATTACAAAACTAAAATAAATGTCAAGTAAACCGAAGGAATCATGCTTTCATTATTTCTTTACCAACAAAACTCCCGTTAATACGTAGATGTTCAGTACATGTTTATTTTCATTATGACTGTATACACAGTGGCAAGAGAATGTTGCAAAATAACTTAATCAGCAAAAAGTTATAAAAACTGCATTAAATAAATAAATAATTTATCTTACATAAATACATTTTCCAAGAGGCTGAACTGTCAAAGGCTGAAGACCTTCTATCAGCAGCGTTTGTCAAACAAGGCTTGTCTACACAGCATCGTACATATCTGTTCTACCATTAGCTCCAAATTGAAATTTTAAATAAATACATGTTAGGTTATTTACAGGGTCAAATGGTTATAGACATGTTCACCTTTACCCTTGTAGTACCTTTTAGGCCCTTGAAAGAACATTGGAAGTACATTTTCCTCATGCTTATAACAGAATCAAAAACTCTTTATAGGTTCCAGCATATCACCGCTTGAAGTTAACCTATCCAAAATACGCTAGGGACGTTGTCTCAAGTTGCAGGAGGAGTAGCCTAGTTCCATTATTTTTCAATTTCACCACATGAAAACTTTGCAGATTTGTCCCTTCAGAAAAAAAGAAATTATAAACATCTTCAGTTTACGCCCCTGCACTCCTTACAGTCGTCAGTCAGCCCATGCAGCCGCAGCCTGAGGCTGACAGTTTCTCCACTTTGTGCCAGCGGTGAGAATTATCAAGGAAGGCTATGTCCTCGTGGTGTGTGGGCCTGCAGCACGGCGCGTTGTGCCAACGCTCCCCGGGTGCCGGGTTTGGGACCACTCCACTGAGCAGGAGGTTGGTGAGGGTGAGGTCGTGGTTGGAGCGAGCATGGGGACACATCCCACTGCAGTACTTAAACAAGATGGTCTCATCCGAGTCATAGCCGAGCCCCAGGTCACGGACCTGCAGCAGAATGGACCGTAGTCCACAGTGGGAATCAAGAGTCGAGCGACGTGTCCGGCCAGAGATTTGGACGACAGGGAAGGGATATGGCCTGTCTCCAGAGACTTCTTTCCGTCTGTCCTCTACAGCTGAGTATCTGCTACTTCTGTCGTCATCTTGAGACACATGTGTTGACGCTTCTCCTTCTTTTTGACCTGGAAAAACAGGGTTATTTATATTTATAATGCACAGAATAAGTAGTATCATCACAATGTTCTCAAAGCAGTCGGTCATGATCCCCCCCCACTCTCTCTCAGCCATCACTTACTGATCAGTGATCTCAGCCAGTGGCCCTCTCCCTGTTGGATGCAAAAGAGGATCACAGCAAGCTTCAGCAGGGACCTCATGGTTAGAGTCTGCTCTTCGTCTTTGCAATCCCACAAAATGAACCAGACACGTTTGTGTTTGTACGCCCGTGAGTGTCTGCTAGCGTGCGTGATGCTTAAGATGCAGACGAGTCGCGACCTCCAATATATAGCCCTCTGAGATGAAGGGGGGTGAAAAGATGAGACGAGGAGTTGTAGGGGGAAGACAGACACTAACCCGTTACTTGCCAACTGACTATCCCACTCACCTGAGTTTGACAGGGAGCGTAGGAGGGCAAGCGGGCGCTTGACCCAGAATTTGTCCTTTTGGGATTATCTAATTGAAGTAAATCACTGGATTATTGTTGAGTTTCCCCCAGATGTTTTTCCAAAAGATGCTGGCCCCTGATAATATAGTTTCCCAAATGTTTGAGGTTCTTATAAAAGAGCTGAGAAATGGATTGTGATGTCACTTGGATGCTTCTGAGAAGAATGCCTTCTATAAGAATCAGCACGTGTGAACAGACATCGTGAAAACGCAGACAGCCAACAGACGCTGTCATACACCGGACTTTCAAGTGCTGAGACATAAACAACAGAAATAGTACATGTAGGAAATGTAAAGGAAGAAAGGCCATATGAGTAACTATGGCGTTTGAGTAGGTGCTTCTCATAGTCTGCTTTTTGTCACTGACCTGATCATATAGTTTACCCTAAGGGTCGGAACAAAATGGATCAAGGCTTTAATGGCAGAGAAATAGAGGTTTACAATTGGAGCACAACGAGGCCTGTTTCAGCAGACATTCCACAATGAGGGACTTGACCTGGCCTGGTCCATAAATTGAGGGATTTCATCAGCAATGTGTGTCTGACATGTTGAATATGTAGAATATGCATTATGTAATGATTATAGGGCCCAAGGTCAGTCAGTGGAATTTGGAGACAGAAAGAAAGTGCATATTTGGACCCTTTCTCTACCATCCAGGTGCAGGGCAAACACCAATGTTCCTTATTTGGCTAGTTATTTTGTTCTGATTTGTAATTTGACAAACATGTGGAACTTGTTCGGGTTCTTATAAAGGTTTGTTGCCCAAAAAGAAATCTTGACATTTTATGTAATTGCTCACAATGCACATATTGTCTTGTATAAATTGAAGACAGCTCTTCACAATGTGTTTCTCAGTCACACAAACACTCCTACACTCCCACAATGCGGGGTTCATTTTTAGTAGATACAAGGCCCTAGGGTAAGACCACCCCTCTGCTATCTAACTCACAGCCGTGCCCATGACTGCACTTACTGTGATTGTGACTCACCAAGTCCACAATAAGTCCATTATTAATGGGTGTATGTAATGTATGTACTTTTTTAAGGAAACCTACTAAAAAGATGCAAAAGAAACTGGCTGACCAAGGAATACAATATAATGGGTTGATATTCAAATATTATATAGTAAATATGGCATATACAGCAGTATACAATAGTTCATACCTCTTCTCATGAAATGACGATGACAATGTAATTTTTTCTTATATGATAAAAAGCTTTAATGATCGATCTCTTGAAAGGTTATTGCTGATGTGTATAAATAGATTTAAAAGAGGAATGTGTCTGATAAAATTATTTTAACTTTATGGGCAACCATGTACATTACAATCCAGGCAGTAAATATAGTAGTAATAACAAAGAACATTATTTTTGCTCTTTTTCGCCAGTGGCCTGGCTCCACTTAGTTATATTTAGCCAAGAGAAAGGTGTTGGATGACTTCTTGAGTATATTCATAACTTTAAAACAGTCACATCCATCACATCGCACAGCTCTGTTGATATGAATTACTAAGCAGTCGTCTCTAAATCTTGAACTAAGAATTGCCCCAAACATTTACTGCCAGGTATTTCTGCGATTCGTTTTAGGATACTTTCTTTTTTTAACCTGGATACAATAATTCATTTGAACCACAAAAAGAAAGGAAAAAAATTAAATGTATTGTACAAATAAATTTTGATATTGTCTTTTTGTTAAGTTTGATAACTTTCACATGATATAGAGTTTCTCTGTCCATAGTCATTTTTTCCTTTTATTCCTCCTTCCAAATTATACCAACCGAATACAAAGTATGTTAACACTGATAGGTTCTATGCATTGAAAAACTAATATGCAGTTTTTCTAAAATGATGACAAATTTCCAGGTGAGGTGCTTTTGATAAAAAACTAAACATTTAAGTAAAATCTGGAAGATCTTAAGAAAATTCAGATAGCAAATATATAATGCACACTTATAATGTTTCAGCTTCAACTACAATTCTTAATGGTTATTTTAAATTATGGAAGAGCAGGAGCTAATGTGGTCAAAAAGGGACCTTTGCAGAATGCCAAGAAGCCCTTTTGTTCTCTATTTGAAACTGCCAAGATATATTCAGTAAACACGGTGGAAATCTTCTAAATATTAGTTCACTGGCAACCTCCACATAGCTGCATTTATTTCAGGCAGTCAAAGAAAGTTTCTATTTCCTTTTATTTTAAAATAAGCAGAAAAAAGGGCAGAAGGCCTGACACATTCCTTCCCTTTCTCAGGGAGACAGGAGGACGAAGGAAGAGTGATAGATAAGAAGACAGTGGGAAAGCAGAGGAGGTGGTGGGAGAAATACAGTGGAGATAAAGCAATCCTTCTGGATTATGGCCTGAGTATCCAGTCTGGTATTCTGCATTGTCAGGAGACAGGAATGGAAAGAACGTGGCATCACTTTCTGTAACAGAGGAAGAAATAAAAAACACATGATGTGTTCGCAACATTTTACAGACAACAATCAACCAGATTTGATTAGTCTGCATGATATAAACCTACATTAACAGCACTATCATCAAAAATTAAAAACACGCACACCTTTAGCTTTTCTTTATTTTAACTTTTTTTCTTTGGATTCTGCTGTTTAAATAAAACAGAGACTAAAATTGAATTGGTGTTCTGATGGATGTTACTTTCATTTGCTTAGAGACTAAAATCAATTTTATCATTTATCTTTTTTCACCACATGACATGCTTTCTGTTTGACCTGATATCATCCAAAAAAGAGCTAAATAATTTACTATGAGTGTATCTTAAACTTGATAATAAGATAGATCACATATGACACGTGTATTCAGACATCAAATCTACACATTTCGGCTTTTTGTCCATCCATCACCTTCCTGACTTTAAATTAAGACTTTAGGTGGAGTATTCAAAACTGTTTTAACATCTGGGCTGTGAGGAGATCTTCACATGTCACAACTGTTTTCAAATCCTACTTTTGCTTTTTTTTTTCCTCTAAAGGGATTATAGGTCTTTAAGGAGAGAGTCGCTGGTCCCAGTTTTTCGTCTTCTCTGCATTCCTGGATTTTCTTAACCTATTTACAGTCTTTTGAAGCCGACATATCAAAAATACATTTCCCATATGTGTTGCCTCCTGTGTTTCCATCCATTCAAACGAAGCATCTTCTTGATGAACAATGTATGCTGATCGGATCCAGTCATTAGAGTGGTTTTATAAATCTCAGTAGGTTTTAAAGATTTTAAAGACCTAATCTCAGTAAACAATGTTGCATAGCTTATCAAATTGTGCACACTTAGTATGCAATTGCGTAAATTTTACGAATATCCATGTTATTTTTCTCTTTTTAAGATATAGATCGAATAAGGGGTTGTAGCTACTTTTATACATACTGAAGTTGGTTTGTGGTTTTAGTGAGCCAAACTGGGGCACATTGATTCCTTCTGTTGAAAACAATCCTAAAACTAATAAAACACATTATGGGAGACGGCTATTACTCTATATATAAAAAATTAAACATGCTTCACTCTATTGTAAATGCGATTGTTCTTAAACCATTTTTTCAATACAGTGTTGCTGCGTCATTGGGATAAATTCATTCACGACGCATTCAGTGTGTCATCAAACACCAGATTTGAACTCGGAAAACGGACGATTTGATAATATGTCATGTTCAGATTCTGTGAATACTGATCGAAAGAGTTGAGCTGTTGCATTCCTGAGTGAGCTGGTCAGACAGCCAGTCCATATAGGGCTCGTCTGAAGACCAGGAATGTGGGGAGCAGTCTTCCTGTAACTGAAAATATTCTGAGAGGATTTGGACTTGGAATCTTAAACTTGCATAGAGCAGCTTCTGTTTACGAAGTAAAGCAGTTTGTCAGAGCCGAGATGCTCCACCGTATGTCATCAAGGCACAAGAATGTGCAGGTTTTCTTTCCAGCTTTTCTGTAGAGCAGCCACCAATCATCTGGTCGAAGATGAGAATCTGGTTAAAGTAGGTGACAGTGGCAGCAGATCAGAAATTAAATTGGATTAATTGACAAGAGCAAATCCACACCAACTGCATCTAAAAGTCCCATCATTTCATGATCATGTCACATCACTCAATTTCCAATCTTCACCATGTTTTGCTGAAGAGATGCAGTAATGATTTTTAAAGCGCCACATTGGAAAAAACATGTTTTTATAAACCACAATGTCCACTGCGGCATTGTGGCCTCAGGACATCGTAGAATATACCAAGTTGGAGGCATATATGTATAGTCTTTGAGAAATATGACTTTAGTAACCAAAAGAATGCTCCTCCACGTGGAGAGGGGCCAGTTGAGGTGGCTCGGGCATCTATTCAGGATGCCTCCTGGTCGCCTCCCTGGGAGGTGTTCCGGGCTCGTCCCACCGGAAGAAGGCCCAGAGGAAGACCCAGGACCCGCTGAAGGGACTATGTTTCCCGGCTGGCCTGGGAACGCCTCGGGATCCCCCCGGAGGAGCTGGCGGAAGTGGCCGGGGAGAGGGAAGTCTGGGTCTCCCTGCTCCGGCTGCTGCCCCCGCGACCCGACCCCGGATAAGCGGAGGACAATGGATGGATGAAGGAAGAATGCATCTTTTAACTCCCTCCTAGTTAAAAGTGATCAAACTGGTGTGTGGGAATTTCAATTTAATCTTAATTGGAAAACATTTTTTTAGAGCAGGTATCTCCAACTCTGTCCTTGACAGCCACTGTGCTGCCAGGTTAAGATTACTTTGGCTGAGCAGTCATAAAGGCATTTCACTGCCGGTTCCACCATGTATCACTATGAATGCAACAAATAATACTTTGATTTGATTTCCTGAATTGACCTTTTTTAAAACCTTTCAATAGAGACAAAATATAATTATATTAAATACAGAGAATACCATGGCTCAAATGAGTGTCAAATGACATTCTAAATATAATGGCAATTTGAAAATATCCCACCTGTCGAGTTCTTAAAAAATCACACATACAATTATTTTTAAATAATTTCTTCAATGACTAAACTTATGCAAAGAGAAGCCCAGAGTGCAAAATGTTTAATTTACAGGCCTGTTCCACAAAGAACACACTCGAAACACAAGAGTTCTTGTAAGCATAGCATGTAAAATATAATATATATATATGTTCTTATTAAGGGCTGGCAGGATTCACAATACAGGGAGTTATTCCTCTCTGGGTTACATTGTAAAAGGTGTAGTCAGGGCATTTGTGAGTTCATGTGTGTCCACTGCAGGGCTGCACAACAAGGATGTATCCTGCAGCAAGGACACTAACTCAACAGGACTGGGTTGTTCTGTTCGCTTCTCTGTGGGCCTCCCCTGAGATTTAGGCTCCTGATTCTTCTCATACATCACGCTCTTTGTTTCACTGTAGCCACTTAATCTGGACGCAAGCGATCTTCTAGGCCTCATTTTCTTCAGCTTTTTCCTCTCTGGATCATGGACAACACTGTGTCGATAAAGGCTCTGTTTCATGGCAAAGCTCTTTCCGCAGCCAGCGTGCGTGCATGTAAAAGGGCGTGCATCCTCATGGAAGGAGTTGATGTGGCTCTGCAGGTTAAAAGTTGTGGTGAACGACCTGTCGCAGCCATCCCTGGGACACTTGAAGACTGTTCTTGTATCCGAGTGGACGTGCTGGTGCTGCTTCAGGAACCACGAGTCTCTAAACACCTTGCTGCAGTGCTTACATCTTAGAGAAACGCTGGGCTTCTCCTTCCTGTGCTGCTCCTTCCTGTGCTTCAGGAACTCTGTCCATGTCTTTCCAGTGAAGTTGCAGTCCTCCTCTTGGCAGGGGTAGCCTTTGTGAACCTTCTCGTGTCGCTTCAGTTTACTGGGAAAGTCGAATCGCATCTGGCAGCCTTCAAAGGAGCACTGGTAGGGGGGCAGCTGAGTGTGCTGCTCACACATGTGAGACTTCAACTTCTTGTTTTTCTTGAACTCAAGGCCACAGCCGTCAAATTTGCAAATGTATTTTTTTGGCTCCTGAACGTGGATGCGAGCGACGTGTCTCATAAGGTTTGCGTTGGTGGTAAAAGCCTCCGCGCAGCCATCAACGGTGCAAAGAAACGGCTTACTTCCGCTGTGACTGAGCTCGTGTCTTGCCAGGTGATATGAGCTACTGAAGGATCTACCGCAGCCATCGTGCTCACACGAGAACGGTTTTACCCCGGTGTGTTTACACAAGTGTGCATCCAGCTTCCACTGTTTGTTATAGGCAGCCGAGCAGTCCGGAAACGAGCAGATGTAGCGTTTATGTGACTCTGTTTTGGTTTCCATTCCTGCGATATCGACGAGCGAGAGGTGACAAGTGATTTCCCGCGAGCACGTTATCCGTCCATACACCGGTACTTCCTGTGATTATAACAAAAATACGTCACTTCCTTAGACGTCCGGATATTACGTCATTACGCAGCGACCCTTCGATGGTTTGTTGGTATCAG
Organism: Menidia beryllina; assembly: GCA_013363375.1. NCBI lineage: Eukaryota > Metazoa > Chordata > Actinopteri > Atheriniformes > Atherinopsidae > Menidia > Menidia beryllina. The sequence goes on along the minus strand of JABUIW010000014.1, from coordinate 665,296 downwards.
TCCAGCCAGGACATTTTGTAAGTGTATCTTATATTTTCATTTAAACGTACATGTGGAATTTTAGTACTTTGAGTCGATATAAATTTCATTATTTAGGTGTCTTTTATATTTGTGAGCAGATGACGTGTCAATAATCCGCTAACTGTTGCTAATATTAGCTTGGATTTTGCTAACAAAAATATAACAAGCATAGCCTTTTAAAAATCGTGTAAATGGTTAACGTCATATCTTCCTGTCATTGTATGTGTGAATGAGAGGTTTTTCTATTTTTTTCTGTTTAGTATCACTGTGAAGCGTGTAATGTATACCAGGGGTTATGGTCGAAAGGCAGCTTAGAAATAGCTAGCCTACGCCTCTACAATACAATACTTAAAGGGTCATCTAAAAGTTTAACTTCATTCAGTTAAACTGTTCTATATTCTGGAGGAAGTTAAATAACGTGTTTTTACATGTAGAAGGAGTCAGACTATTAAAAGCAAAGAGCACCAGTCGTCACCATGGTAAGATATGATTTGTATAATTCATATAATTTAGGCAAAAGCACGAAAATTATGCAATTTAGTAACGAATTGTTTTTCCTCCTATTTTTATAACAGGGTGAAAGAAAAGGAACAAATAAATACTATCCTCCAGATTTTGATCCAGCCAAGGTATGTGTGATGACAAGCATTTGTTTAATTAAGTTTTTGTTTGTCCATTCACTTACATCCATGTGAATCTGTGTCTGCAGCATGGGTCCCTCAATGGCTACCATAAAACCCACGCTCTGCGGGAGAGGGCCAGGAAACTGTCCCAGGGCATCCTCATTATCAGGTTAGTACACTTGTATTAGACAGATAAAAAAATAAAATGCTCGTTGAAATAATCTCAGAGGCAATTTTTTTTTCCGTGACACTTTTATTTAATCAGTTAGGTTAAATACCCACACGGTTTTCCCAATGAGAGTATAAAATGTAAAAGTATGTTGAGTCATTCTTATAACAATTATTATTAAAGATAAGGCCCTGCGTCTAATAAATACATAGCACTCATAGCTGTTGAAGTAAATAAGGGCCATCATCTTTGTTTGAGGAATTCTATTGTATACTTTAACATTTTTCCCTTCGATACTCAAAGAGTATGCATTTTCAACTATATTTTCTCAATTTAGGTTTGAAATGCCCTACAACATCTGGTGTGATGGCTGCAAGAATCACATTGGAATGGGTAAGATGAGGAAAAAGATATTTATGCATAGATTTCTATGTTTCCATTTCTTCCATAACACATTATGATATGCTTGGACAGGGGTACGCTACAATGCTGAGAAGAAAAAAGTGGGGAACTACTACTCCACGCCAATCTATAGGTAAGCGAAGAATGTCTGTTCATCCTGTTAAAACTGTATCATCAATACGCTGTGTTAACAAGGAGTCAAAATTGTTTTATCTTATCAACTAGATTTAGGATGAAGTGCCACCTGTGTGTCAACTATATTGAGATGCAGACGGATCCAGCAACTTGTGACTATCTTATCGTAAGTGGAGCAAACAGGAAGGAGGAACGCTGGGACATGGCTGAAAACGAGCAGATCCTCACAACGGGTAAAGGATTAATATAAATTCATCACAGTCTTTTAACTGCTGTGTGGACTTTATGTTTTTCTTTCATGCACAATGATTTTCATGGAGCCATAAAAGTTTCTTGTATTCAACTGAAATGTATATTACCTTCAATGTTTTTATTCCATTATTTAGATGACTTGTTTCCTCCTTTTTTCCTTTTAAATGAATTTTTAGGCCTTCTATTTTTCCATTCTCTTTAAACAGAACGGGAAGAAAAGGAGAAGCTGGAGACAGATGCAATGTACAAACTGGATCACTCTGGGAAAGACAAGGAAAAACTTAAGAGGGCTCTACCCTCTCTATCAGAGATCCAGGACTATCAGTCAGGCTGGAAAGATGACTTTCAGCTCAACAGCACCCTCCGCCGGAAATTCAGAGTAAGAGATTGCTATCGGCTTGTTACCAGCCGTCTAAATGCTGCCCTATAGATCCCTCATTAATAACAAAGATAGGTTAAAAGTAAGTAGTTAGCTAAATTGATAGTTCCCTTAATATAATCCTCAGACTCAAAACAGGAAACCTGAAGTGGTCCAACGTTTTACAAGAAAACCTTTATAGAAAATTTCCTTTTCAATTTGTCATCTTTTTGTGGTTATAACAGTACAAGTTTGGGTACTTTTTTGTTTTGTTTTGATTATCTGTTTTAAAACTCAAATTTCTGCATTATAGACAGAGAAAAAAGTTCAGGCTGAGCAGGAGGAGAAGGACAATGCTGTGCGTATGAGAACCAACCTGTCCATACCACTACTGCCAGAGAAAGAAGAGGACAAGAAATTGGCTGCCCTACTCACCTACCAGGCACCTGACTGTAAGCACCAGATAAGGGACTGTTTTTCTGAACTCTGATAATAGTATTGCTAAAGCTTTTTTCCTGACCATGATTTATTTGCTTTCTGTTCAGCATATGAGGACAAACAGCACAGCAAACGGAAAGAGATCTCCTCCCGTTCCTGGTTTAACTCCACGCCATCAGGAGGTGCAGCAGGCAGTCTGCTCCACAAACTCAGCCTGCAGGGGAAAGAGGCAGCAATGTCCAAAGCCCTGGGATCCTCACACAGCCCTTTAATCCGCAAAAGAGCAGGAGGATCTGGAAATAAAACCGAACACTGTGCCACAATAACACGGCAGAAGTCGCACCCTGATGTCAATACATGTGACGTCGATGAGCAGAGGGTGACACAGACACAGGAAGCCCCACGTACGGAAAGAAGTCGAGGATGTGAACGAGTTGCTGAGACAAATGGCAGTGATGTTAAGGACCTGTGTGCCGAAACCTCAGAAGGAACTGAAAAAAGACTGATAAACGCAGTGGATGAGGGGAAGGATCGGGGGAAATGTTCAGCAGGAGTCACATCTTTGGTGGCAGACTACAGCGACTCAGATTCAGATGCTGGACAATAAGACTTGAGTACTGAGTCTAGGGGGACACTTTCTGCATTCACTGAAGGCTGTAAACAAAGATGTGAGATCAAATACAAATCTTGTATCACAGCTGTATAAATCTACTGTAACGCTTTACATCTCATTTGTTGAAAATAAAGTTGGTACACTTCCCTGATTGTGTTTCATTGACCCTTGACTAAGTTACGGGTGTATCAGTCTGGCACAGTTAGTTCGATTTGATCATTCTGTTTTTCTGTTTTTAGAGGCTAACGTGTAATCTGGTATAAAGACTGACTAAAACCTTGTGAAATTTAAAGAAAAACATTGCGCAGTCCTGAAAAGGCTCTTTATTTTTTATTTGGGATGGTCATAATTTCTCTTACTCCACCTGCACCCTTTTTACTGTAAAGGTTATGGAGTATTTTTCCTATTCAGGTTTTTATGTTTAATGATATAAAGTCATACACGTCAGGGATGTTTCCGGGCTCTCTTGAACGTCCAAATTAGGAACGAGATTATACATTTCTACAAGACACACTGAACCTCACAGTCCCAATGTTTTAATTAAAGGTGATTTTTTTTTTTCAAAAGTGATTTTTGGAAACTGAAAACTAACCTCTTTGGACAAGCTATGATGTCAGAAGCTTATGTGGCTTAAAATGAGGAAAGTTTGAATATTGTTCAATTTGTGAAATTACAGTTTGATATGTTGTGCTGATCTTTGGCTGTGATCAAAGGCCACTTTTCCTTGTTGGCAAACAAGCCTGTGGTTTACTTTGTGGCTGTGTCATATTGATCAGAAATCCCTCCCCTCTCAGGTGACCAATGTTTGGGCAGATTTTTCTGGGTTTTGTTGCTGATCGATCTCCTAGTGAACGCAGTAGACACGAGACAGGCAACATGACTCGGTGGCGAATTCATAGTGTTTTATTTCTCATGCTTTTCTGTGATTTGAATGGGAGGTCTGGTAGTGTAAGGAGGTAAGTTGTTCTACTTCTGCACTTTCTGCAGCCCAAAAACAAATTTTTAATAGCTCAACCTATTTTTATTACAGACAAAGCTGGCGTGACCGGTATGTAGATTTACACTGAGAAAATGTTGTTGCATCCTTTTGACACTAACAGTTTAAATTGATATTTCTGAATGTGATCCACAGATTTGTACCAGTTGACAGATACTTTGATCTCCATGAGTAAGTAATCAAGGTTGGATTTGTAACAGAAGTATGTTAACTGTAAATTATATTTATGTATCTATCGTTCACTCTACACACACATGTACAAATAGATAGATAGATAGATAGATAGATAGATAGATAGATAGATAGATA
>JABUIW010000014.1:640712-660969 GCA_013363375.1 Menidia beryllina | reverse complement strand
ATAGATAGATAGATAGATAGATAGATAGATAGATAGATAGATAGATATAGTAGTTTAGACTTTTTTTTAATAATCATGTTGTGATTTCACAGTCTCATGGTTGAAATGAAAACCTTTCCTATTTATTTACAGTGATTTGGAGCCAATTCAGATTGTTAACCCTGCAACAAGGTACTATCATTAAATGTTTTGCTCTTCAGCTACTAACACAACTATCAAATTGCATTTTGTTTGGGCGTATTGCCTCCGTTGAAAGTCGAATAGATTGGAAATAAATGCTCCGTATACTGTAATGACTGAAAATTGATGCCCAGGTGTGGGCCTAAGCTGGCTAAATAAACACAAATCCATTCACGACCTGAGCATTGTGTCCACTTTGGTTACAAGTTGTGCAAAGCTTTCACTATGGTACTGTGAATTTTCCTAGAAGCACCGATATGGGGGGAACAAGTCGCAACCATTCATGTGAAGTTATCTTCCTCAAGGTTCACTTTTCTGGCTCCAGACCTGCTGAGGGCAGACAGCCAGGAGAACATCTACTTACAGGTTGATGATTTGACGAACCGCAATCCCATCACTGTCGCCATTTCTATCAAGGACTTCACCAAAAGCACAACACTGCTCCAAGAAAATGTCACGCTCAACGAAGGGAATGGCTACCATGCTCTCAAGACCATACAGGTTTCCCACATTGCAAATTACTTGAGAAGGTTGATCTTCTCATTGAGCTTTGATAGAAAATATAAATATTGGAGGATAGAAAAGAACATGCGTTCAAAGTTCTTTCCACCTTTTCTTTGTATGAGCCCTGAAAATATCCCAATTCCCATTGCTTCTTCTAAATATCTCGTTTGATTTTATCCTAGCTCTCATCGAATGGTTTGTACCGCGACGAGCAGAGGAACAAGTTTGTGTATCTGATCGTGAACTTTGGCAACCTCTTCACAGAGGAGAGAATATTGATGGTGTCCTTTCACTCAGGATATGTCTTCATCCAGACAGACAAGCCCATCTACAACCCAGGAAACACAGGTGGGTTTGAAATGTGTTGCCAAAAAATGAAGCAGATTTTAAACCTCTTTTTTTTAGTTATTTCTCACTCTTTATTTCTCACCTGGTTTTTTAATTAGTTCGATTCAGGACCTTTGTGTCCTCTCCATTCTTTGAGGCCGTTGACCGCTCCATTTCAATAGACATCAAGGTAAAGTTAATTTAATCTTTAAAAATCTAAAATTGATTTTCTTAAGAGGAGATTTTGAATCCTGTTGCTAAGGATTACATGAATACATGATTACATGAATGATATAACTCACTAATCATGAGTTATGGCAATACATAGTATAAATACTTGCTGACACATTTTTTACCTATATTTTGTGTTTTAGAATCCAGATGATGTGGTGGTAAAACAAATCTCTCGGACCAGAACTGCAGGCAATGTTTTTTCAGACGAATTTTCTCTGTCTGAAATTGCAAAGTAAGACTCAGCTGTGTGGCTTCTGTTTCCAGTTTATTTTGGGGTTTACCACGATGTATAAGATTACAGATTCATTACTTTCCATCACCAAAGTTGTCTAAACTGTGTTGTTCTGTAATGTGACTGGTTGTCTCACAGTGAAGGAACATGGTCAGTGATTGCAAAGTTTGACCACTGGCAACAGAACACATTTACCTCCAAGTTTGAAGTGAAGAAATACGGTAAGTGAAGACATGCTTTTCTTGTTACCACTAATTCAATAAAATCAAACTTTCTAGATTTTCTATGAATGTAAAACACTGCAACACAAATGTGAATGATTTCTTGTTGTAGTGCTCCCTGCCTTCAATGTTACATTGACATCCAAGAAGTCCTCCCTCAGCTTGGATGACACTGAGCTGGTGATAGAGATATCAGCAAAGTTGGTGAAATTCACAGATGCATACACAGACGCGCATTCCTAAAGCAGATTTCAAACAACTTTGTCTTATTATAAACCCCTCTGAAATTTCAACCTATGTTAATCTTTAACTAAAACATTTTCTCGTTTTTTGTTTTGTTTTTGGAGTTTAGTCTCAGCCATATCCTAAAAAATACACCTGCTTCAAATTCCAAGACTGAAAGCTTTGCACACAATGCATGGAATAAAGAAATAATTTTTAGGGAGCAAGAGGAGAAGTACTGCTAACTATTCAGTTTTCTGGCTGCATTTCAGCTATCTGTATGGAAAGCCAGTCCAGGGAACAGCTTATGTTGTTTTTGGAGTGAAGATCAACGAGAAGATGAAGAGATTACCTTCAATAAAGAAAGTGTCAGAAGTAAGTTTGCTCTGAAATTCACCAGTCGCTTTCTCTGATTTATTATAGCCAACTACTAATATATTTTTTTATTGTTGGCCTCCCTTTGATTTGCATCTACTGGGGTTTAAGCTTTCTTTTATGCTTGTTTTTCCCTGGCAATAAAATATACTATATTGTCTATTTCTATAATAGATTAATTTGTTCCTGATAGCATCATTCTTTTTTTTAATAGACACAATAAAATGTTGCTCAGACATGCTTTTGGCTTGTCAAGCTGCCGTAACTGGTTTCTGTCCACTGTACACACTCAATTTATTTTTGTTATTAGCTCCGCCGACTCCTAAAAATGTATTCAGGATTTTGCCTGTTAGATGCTCGACATACCTCATCAAATAGTTGGAATATTCCTGCCTTTGGTGGATATTTCTGCCCATGCTTTGAAATGGTGCTGTTAGAGTCCAGTCTAAAGAAGGAAAACAATCTCTTAAAACAAAACTAAGCAAATGCATCTTTTCGAAGGTTCAAACAAGTTTCAGTGCTTTGTTCATTGATGTCACACTGTATGTCTTTTTCTCTCACTCCGTGAAAGAGGTTTTACCTATAGTTTGCCCACTCAACAGGCAAAATCTAAAAAAAAAATGGAGAAAAGGATATAACCTGAAATTGTCCTCTGCTCTTGCATTCAGCTGGATAGAGGAACGGCTACACTGAGTATGGAGGAGATCAGGGCAGCTTACCCCGACATTAGGTCTCTGGTGGGTCACTCCGTGTATGTGAAAGCTTCGGTGCTCACAAAGGCAGGTAAGCGCCTCATGTCACTGAGACTAATGACAACCTTTTTAATTAGTTGTTGTTGTTGTCACAAGCTCAGTATAATTCACCTTCACTCATTCTCACACGGTTGAATGAGTTTTAAAAAAGAGGCATATTTACATTCCTAAGTCAGCTTCTTCATAATTTTCGAAGGGAGAGTTAAATGAAGCAGCAAAGTGTTGTGTCTGAACTTGTAATCACATTGTTCTTTGAACTGGAACCTTGACAGACTGAAATCCCCGAACTGTCATAATCAGACCACAGTTCATCTAGATCCATAGGTATCCGTGCAAACTAAAAAGGAGGTCAAATCTGTGTCAACATGTCCTTTTGCCCTGTGGATTAACCAACATTTTGTCTGACCGCAGTGTCATACTCAAGATTCACGCTTCAAAAAAACTTTACTGACTTACTTTACTTCAGAGTATAAAAAGCAACATTTTGCTTGACATACCGAAGCATGATTAAACTGGAAATGAAAGTTTTCTTTCAATCAACTAAAAGTCCAAATTGAAAGGGAAAGTTTGATTCATAAATTCAGTTTATGTGTTTGCTGTTTGTGTCTTTGCTGTTTTCACATGCACAGGAAGCGATCTGGTCGAGGCTGAAAAGAGAGGAATTAAAATAGTAGATTCCCCCTATGTTATATCCCTCAGTGACACACCAAAGCACTACAAGCCTGGCCTCCCGTTTGATTTCACAGTAAGGAGTTTTATTTGTTCAACTTAGTTTAATTTTTGGTAGAAATAGGAAAAACTAAAACTCTTTCCCATTTTTCCCAGATTCTTGTGAATTACCACGATGGAACACCAGTTGATGGTGTCAATATCAAGATAAATTTGCTGGACACAGAGTTGAGGGCCTCATCCGGGAGTATCAGAGCCACTTTGAACATGCCCACAGACGGCTTCATGCAAACCATCATTGTTAGTATAACATTTGATATTCTGTTGCATTCTGTATGTTTATTAATTCATCTATTTTATCCATCAAACAGAGTTTTAACTCATGACTTAACATTTTGTTTCATGCTTATGTTTGAATTTTATATTATTATGAACTGAAATAATTAACAAATTATTAATTTGAGTATGACTGTACTGATGTGCGTCGGTAATTCATCATTTGCTTCAGTTACGTGTTTAGATGCTTTTTCTTTGTTTCTTTATTTGCATTTGACTGATGAGCATTAGGAGATTGGTTTTGGGTTCATATAGACAAATCTGTGTATTCTTTATCTTCTTTGTATGCCAGGTTGAGACTGCAGATCCTGGCCTGAGACCAGACCAGCAGGCCAAGCAACAGATTACTGTTCAGTCCTACACCCCCGTTACCGGGCGGAAAAACTACCTTTACATCTCCACAGGAACCAACTCAGTGTCTGTAGGAGAAAGGCTGTCTTTAAAGTTCTCAGTCAGAACCTCTGACCAGTCACACAGAAAGTTTGTTAAAAAGATTACGTACATGGTGAGAGCATTTTTTTATGTTCATGTTTCATTCATAACCTTTCTTAAATAAAACATGTAGTCATTCCGGACTCTCTACCCAAAACTCTGCAGGTGCTCAATAAAGGAAAGATCATACAAGCCGAGCGTTTAGATGTACAGAGCCACGTGGTCACCACTGTCGGGTTTATGGTAACATCTGAGATGTTGCCATCTTTTCGTGTTGTGGCTTTCTACAGTATTCCCTGGTTAGGGCAAGAGGAGGTGGTGTCAGACTCTGTCTGGATAGATGTGGCAGATTCCTGCATTGGAGGGGTGAGTGTTTGGCTTTCTCTCAGCTTGCTGTCAGAGGAGACGGAAGAAGCTCCATATATTTAAAAAGGAAAATGTAAATTTTGAGGGAACATTAAGTTAACACGAGTTTGGCTTTGTGAGGCTTGGATGATAAAAAAGCCATATTAAAATACCACACGATTAATACATTTCAAGAAGAGGTCGAGGTAAACCCTGTTTAGAGAATGATTCATCGACACATTCATCGCCAGTCCACTGGCCATGTTCTCTTTTTTACCATGAATACACACACAAAAGTTTAAATAGTTTATATGTAGAGAAAATAAGATTGGATTACTTTGACAGCCATTTTAACTTCTTTTAGAGATGCATTATTTTTCTAATTTGAATGACAAAAGACGAATGGAAAGAACATGGTAATCCATTATTTCCCTGGGTTTTCTATTTACAGTTGCATTTTGTCTTATGCTTTGTTGCAGCTCACAGTTGGACCAGAAGGAAACAGATACAGTTCACATGAGCCTGGGAAAAACCTCCGCTTTCAGATCAAAGGAGATCCGGGAGCGTTGGTCACCCTTGTGGCTGTGGACAATGCTGTGTACCTTCTAAATAAGGACAGACTCACACAGAGGAAGGTATGTGAATTTATATGTTTGTGTTTAAAGGTTCAGGACATTTTTGAAAATATTACGGTTAAAAATAAATAGGAATGTCAACAGTTAGTGCAAGAAAAAAATATTCAAAGTGCTTATTCTGATACATGATTTTTAGTATATAAATATGAACAGAATGTGAACTGAAGATAATAATTATCAATATCTAGAAAATTGTATGATGTTGGAAGTCAAGAGGTTGCAAAAGTCAATAATTTTTGCTTTTTCCCAATGAATCTTTTGCTCAGATTTGGGATGTGGTGGAGTATGGAGACATTGGGTGCACCAAAGGGGGCGGGCAAGATGCTAAAACAGTGTTTACAGATGCAGGACTTCTTTACTCCTCCAGTACTGGATTCAAAACCAAAACCAGACAAGGTAGTTACACTAAGGGATATTAGTGTAACAACAGTTTGCACATCTTTCTGTATTGTTTAAATTTTACTGTAGGGGTATATTTTCAGTTATTTTAGCCAAATAAAATACATTAAACGTATTTGTACCTGGATAGGAGACACCACTATGGATAAAATCTAATAATAAAGTTTATAACCTGTTTTTTTTCCCCCCGCTAGTCTGTAATTTAATACTGAACATCCACAATATTTTGCTTTAAGGAATTTCTGAGAATATTTAATTGAGCACATTTAGTGCAGACATTTACAACAGTTAAAGATGTTATACCACCCATAGCTCTTTAATGACTACGACTTAAGGTAAATGAGTAATTTGCCTGACTTTACAATGGCCACTCTCACCTTCTTAGCCCTAGAGTGTCCAGGCAGTGCCAGAGGAAGACGCTCTGCTGAACAGATGAATCGCAAAGCGCAGCTGGGTGAGGACAGTTATTTTGCTTTGTGCTTCTGGTTTATTGATAGATGCACATGAAATGTTATTGAATAAGTATTATGCCTTATTGATACAGTTACTGCTCATCATTCTCTAATCTTAAATCCAGCAACTTTTAGGTTAATTCAAATGAGAAAATAATAAATCATTTTCCTCCTTTTTCAACAATATCGGGAATGCCTTGCACATAAAAGACAGCAAATGATAGGAAAGTTGGCAGTGCTTTATCTTTCCATGAAAAGAAAATTGGAAAAAAAGAAAACTGTATGTTTCACAACTAAAGCTTTCATTTGCATGCTGTTTTCCACTTATCCACCTTTCTGTCTTCAGAAAATCACTACAAAGACAAACTGCAACGTCGCTGTTGTAAAGATGGACTAAGGGAGATCCCCATGCCGTACTCCTGCACACGACGGTCCCTCTACATTACCGAGGGCTGGGAGTGCATGCTGGCCTTCCGTTACTGCTGTGCCACTTACAGGGGGCAGGTGTTCAACAGAGAGAGGCCTACCACGCCACCACCAATGACCACGGCACCTCCTACAACCACCATCCTTCATCCCCTTCCTTCCTTTGAAGTACTCTCTTTTGATGACGTGCATTTGACTTACTCAAGACTCGAAACAAGTAAATTTCAGTCTCTTTTTTTGTGTTTTGTTCTGTATAATTTATATTTGATGTACTCAATTCATATTGTTATTTGGAAGTTCACTTGTCAGTTCATAATTTGCCCTGTTTGTGCAGGACATATAAGTTGTTTTTGTATAAATATTTGATGTATGATTGAATTAAAAATATATATTTATGAATATGTGTTCAAGGTTCCACAAGGCAATATTCATCGCCTGGGTTAAGAGGATTACCTGGGTTAAGTGGACATGGTAAAATACTTGAACCCAAATTCCATGCACTTGGAAGAGCACCAGATTATGGAGTGTCAAGGGTTTCTCTGTATGAGGTGGATGAAGATGAAGGTGAGTACCAGGACAAGAATGAAGTCTATCTGCGTTCCAAGTTCTACGAGTCCTGGATGTGGATCGATGTTAAACTGCCCCAAAAGACTGACAGTGACGGGTATGTAAAATATTGAACAGTAAGTTATATCTAAAGAAATTAAAGTAGAATTTGACCAATACGTCATCTTGATTGTGGAATTGTTTGCCTTTGAAAATGTAAAAATGTTTGATAGGAGTTTTCAAAAATGGCAGAGGTATTTATAGTGAAAACAACTTTACTTTCGGTTGGTTTATTCTTCATTAAATAATTTGCAACATTTTGTCTATTTAGTGACTGGGTAAAAATGTTTATTCAGTTCATTTAGGTCCAGCAACATACAACAAATGTACATTTTATCAACAGGTTGGCCTCCAGTACTCTGAACCAGCCATTACCTGACAGTATCACAGAGTGGGGAATCCTGGCTATCAGCGCATCAGCTAATAAAGGTACAGCTGCCAAACTGAGGAGTAGGAAGTATGTCACCATGGTGACATACATTCATCAGAATGAAGTGTTGTTCACCATTTTCAAAAATAATTTCAAATTTACATTATTCTAACCTCTAAAGCCTTTCGTCATGTCTTTTTTTCAATAATTTCCAAATTTTTGGATTGATAAAGTACATCTTATCTTATTTTAAGTTAGATTTCTTACATCAATTGGAGACTTGCCTGTACACATAAATTATAATTAAGTGAAGGCTTCTTGTGGCAAAAACATTATTATACGGTGGTGTGGTGGTTAGAAAGATGGTTCCTGGTTCGAGTCCCCGTGGCACTCGGATATTTCTGTGGGGTTTGCATGTTTCCCTGTGTCTGCGTGGGTTATCTTCGGGCACTCTGGCTTCCTTCCACCATCCAAAAAACACACCTTTTAAGTTAATTAGACACTCCAAATTCCCCTAGGATTGAAGTTGAGGGTGTTGATTTTGTCTCTGTCTGGCCCAGAGAAGGACTAGCGACCTGTCCAGGGCGTACCCCACTTCTCGCCCGGGGATAGCTGGGAACGGCTTCAGCTCCTCGCAACCCCCCGGAATAAGCTTTTTAGAGAATGGCTGGATCGTTCAAACCTCAAAATCTCAAAACCCATCAGAAGAAGACATCTTTGTGTTGCGCAAAGCACTTGCCATTAACTAATCTGCCTCTGACTGTTTGCAGGTTTCTGTGTTGCGGAGCCTTATAATGTCCAAGCAACGAAACATTTATTTGTTGACCTGAAGCTGCCATATTCTGTGGCAAGGAACGAACAGATTGAGATTAAAGCGGTGATCCACAACTACGCCTATGTTGACTTACATGTATGAGAATGACTTTCTTCTTATTTTCTTCCACTTAAAGAAATACTTTGTGTCATCCTTGTCTTTTCTCACCATTTTTTGACTTCTTTTTGTGTAGATAAGGGTGGTGCTGATGAAGACTGAAGGCATATGCAGCATTGCTTTTAAGGACAGCTACACACAGGAAGTGATGCTGCCTGCCGAGTCGACTATTGTGCTGCCTTACAGCATTATGCCCCTGGTGGTTGGGAAACTTCCTCTAGAAGTCATGGTGGTTGCCAAAGATTTAATGGGAGGAGACCGTGTCCAGAAATTTCTTCGGGTGGTGGTGAGTCTTTCATGATAATAACGCTAATACGGAGTGACCAGCTTGCATGTTGACAGTGGAAAATAAACTTTTTTGGCAGGTAAACAGATTAATCTGTTCAGGTATTAGGAGATGATGAATACTTCTGAATTTATCATTGATCTTTTCATTACTAAAATAGGTCGATGGGGTGCAGAAGACTGAAGTTTGGAATGAAGTGTTAGACCCATCATCTCAAGGGGGTACAAGATGCATGATTTTATATGATCTCCGTACAATGTAAATTGTGGGATTTTCATTTCAGTTTTGGTGTAGCTATACCACATTGTAGAGAGGGGGGAAGTCTCGAGAAATCTAAGCCCCGGTGGTACATGTAGTTTACATGGATTTAAAGATGCATGTTTACAAGATTAAAACAACGCAAACCAATCAAATAGAACAGAAATATACTCGGTTGACTGATCTGTATTTTTTAATTCTGGCTTGAGTTCTGACTTCTCTTAATTTGTGGGACAATGCAACAGCTGCATGTTTTTTGAAAAAAGGACATTTATTTGTAAGTGACACAGTGGCTCAAATATCACGTGCCTTTTGCAGGACGTCAGACAATAAATGTTCCTAGATTTGTGCCAACATCAGTTGTGCCGAACTCTGAGCCAGAAACGTTCATCAATGTTAGAGGTGAGTCGTTGATCCAGTAGAGGTGAGGCTTGAGAATAAATCCCAGAGAAAGTCCTGACTCCTGATTATTCTCCTCCATTTCTCCTCAGGCCATCTTTTTGCAGACAGCATTGATAACTCCATCAAGAAGGACTCTCTCGCATCTTTGATCCAGATGCCCGGTGGCTGTGTGGAACAGAACTTGGCCTCAATTACTTTGCCACTCATTGCCACCCTCTATCTGGACCGAACCAACAGCTGGGAGAGCGTTGGGGTAGAGCGCAGGGCTGAGGCTCTTGGATATATCATCAGAGGTTAGACAGCAGGGGAAATGCACATGTATCTATAGATTTTAAAGGCGAAGCACAATAATAATAATAATAATAATAATAATAATCATAATAATAATCAATTACATCAGAAACAATTTCAAAGTTTTCTGGACAGATAATACAGTTTAGATGTAAAATAGAATAAGTCTAGGGTGTTTTACATCACAAAGAATGGGAAAGAAGGTCAGAGGATGAGACCTAGGATCTTTGCTGTTAATTGTGAAACTAATGTGTTTCAGATGGATACATTGCTTCAGTGATGATTGCTTAATGCAAATGGTTATAGTAATCAATTATTACTTGAAGAGAATATGTTTGGGTTGAATGATATTCAATTGGGTAGTTAGATAGATTTAATTGATGATGGATTAAACAATGCAAGGATCAGACAAACATGTGGATTGCTAATTATTATGTCAATTCATGAATGAAACACAGCCAGGGGGGCATTGAGTTGACAAGCTGATTGTTTTAGAATAAGTTATATTTTCATCAGAGATTGAGTTAAAATATTATACTTTTCTTTCTGACTCTTTTAGGTTATGAGAACCAGCTAGTATACAGAAGAAGTGATGGGTCCTACCCACCTTACAGGAGCCAAGGACCAAGTACATGGTGCAGTCCAGTCCAAATCTTACATTTATCATTTAAACCTCCGAAAGTCATGAAATGTTTTAAAATCTGGTTGTACAGGCTAATGCTATAATGTCTACATGTAGGTGATTGAAATAATCGGTTTAGGTCCTTGGATAACTGACATTCACAGGATAATGTGAGTGATAAAATTTAACAACATTTCAGGATCACGGCGTACGTGGTGAAGGTGTTCTCTATGGCCTACTCCGTCGTCAGCATCAAGCAGCAGCAAGTGTGCGACCCTCTGTTATACTTGAAGGAAAATAAACTTAAACATCATGAGGGAACATACAGAGAGGACAACCCAGTCTACACCACTACTATGACTGTGAGGCTCTGACACTGAAAGACAACTACAAACTGATGCTCTGATGATTCTTAACCCTGACAAACCTGATCCATAAAAATAGAGAGAATTTTTATTTTTATTTGTTTGAAGTCTTCATTAGACACTTTAACAAAAAATGGAAAACAAAGATATAATTTATTAATATTCATCACCTATGACCATGCAATAAGTCACAATTTTTGTCTTGTAGTCTTCTGGCGACTGTTATCAGTTATATCTGATCGTGTACAACAGGGTCATGAGCAAGGTTTTTACCATGAAATGATGGAAAAAGTTTTGGATGCAAAACATTTCAGAACCCATATGTATCAAATATTATACATAAGCATTATAGGGTTAAGGTTTATTGTAAAACCAAACAGCAAGTAGGATGATAAGTAAATATTATCATTATATTTACCACTGTTTCAAGCTGTCCGATTTTATTGCATTTTTTCTGTGACCCAATCCAGGGTGGTCTTCGTGGTGACGACCCAGAGATAACACTCACAGCCTTTGTACACATCGCACTTGCAGAGGCCATGCAGGCAGGGATCAGATGCAACGGTTCACCTGTGGATGTAGGTTAAGTACACAAAGACACTCAAAAACCCACACACAGAACACAAAGGGAAAAAGCCCAGATTTTTCTTTGATTTTTGTAAGACATGCAGATGCACCCCTTTTTTAAAAAAAAAAAAAAAAAAAAAAACAGAGTGACACCACAGCAACGTTTTCTTATTCCCCATTTCAGATAAATTCTTACTGATTTGGGTCACAAGCAAAGTAACACATTTTGGTAGAGCATGATTTGCTCACCAGATTATGTGATCAATGAACTATGTCAAAATGTATGATCAACAACAACAACAAATCGAGCCAATTCTTTGAGGCAGAGAGAGTCACCTGAATGTGAACAGCAAGAGGCCAACTTAACTGTGATCTCACAGACATTAAGCATGGATGAAATGACAGCTTTAATCACCAACAGCGTAATAACTCGCTGATTCAGAGGCATAATTTGCGATATACAGAGAAGTAGCAGTGGCAGGTTAACAAGGATGGCATTAGCAACATGAAAGGCAGATGTGACTGTGTCTCATGAATGACCTCATAACCTTCGAGAGAGACAGATGTTTTACCCTAAAATCTGAATGGCTCTAATTGACACATTTCCAGATGGAAGGGGTCCAAAATGCAATGTTAAGGTTTTGGTTTTGGGTTGGAAGCATCTTGAGGCAATGGAAATTAATGCTGAGAAGAACAATTTATTTCCTGTTAAGTTTTGAAAATATACATTGAGTAAAACTGATAGTAAAATTGTTCATTTAAATCTCCCCTGTCTGTCCACTGTAGGTCACCGACACACCAACAACAGCATTCTTGACAAAAGCTCTGTTGACACGTGGGAGGAGGCCATACACGGTGGCCATTGCTTCTTATGCACTATCACTCCTTGGAAAAACTTTTGACCACCAACCTTTACTTGAGGCTGCATCTGCTGGTAACTTCCTTTACTCAGAGTTGTTTAGTCACAGTGTTTCACATTTTTTTAGGAGTTAGGCTGGCTAGTCCTTCCTTCCTCTCACTTTTATTCTAAGCCATTCTCTCACCAAAGGTGAACTTGGTTCATGTCAATTTATGTTTAGTATATAGTGATAAATAGAAAATTAATATTCTTATTTTCTGCAAGAAAAGTCTCGACAGAGTCTTAGAAAAAAAATTTAAACACAGGAAGATGAACGGTTCTATCACTAATATGATATTAACATCTAAAACATTTGTCATTTAAGAATTCTAAATTGAGAAAAATATAATTCATGCTTTAATGTTTTCATTTCCTCCTTTAATTTTTTAGTACCTTTTTCCTGTGTCACTATACTCCCTTTTAGTCCCTGTGCTGTTTAGGCTTACACGTTTTGCTGCTGATGATGCTGTATTTTACGGGTTAGAGACAAATATTATTAAATAAATTCAACAGATGTGTGAAGAGGTATGAAGCTCAGTTAAAACACTTCCCTCTCATTTCCTGTCTTCCCTCATTCCCTCTCTTCTCTTCAGATAAAAGTCACTGGCCTGACCGTGAAAACAGCTTATTCACACTGGAAGCAACTGGCTATGCTCTTCTGGCTCTTGTAAAAATGGGACGCATGGAAGAAGCAAAAGCTCCTTTCAAATGGTTGAACAGCCAGAGAAGAAGAGGAGGTGGCTTTGGCTCAACTCAGGTACTACCCATGGTGTCTGACAGCTGAAAGGCTGCCTGTTGATGCTCAGTCGAGTCAGACAGAATCAAGTTGTTAAATGAAGAATTTTGACCTTTGTGACTTTGTCTTCTGTCTCTGCCCCCTTGCAGTCCACCATGGTGGTTCTCCAGGCACTGTCAGAGTACATGGCCAAAAAACCAATTTCTAATGACCTCAGTCTGAATATTGATGTCAAAATAACAGGTCGCAAGGACATTCGTTACCATTTCAACACCCGCACAGCCTATGCTGCTCAGTCTTCCAGGGTGAGGCCCTTTATTAGATGATCTTCACAGTCACATTGAGGAATATAGAAACGTTACAGTGTATCAGCATTGTTTTTCAGATGTGCTTTGAAACAGTGCTTTCTGGTTGTCTGGTGCTTTTTACATTTAGCTACCCGCTGATCTCGATTTGGAAGTGGTGGCTGCGGGAAATGGGCAGGGAATATTAGAGGTAAAGAAATATTTTAAAGAGGCAACTGTCCTACACACCGATAGACAGCTTTCTAAATAAAATCGCATTAATATTTTGTTGAACTGTAGAATATAAAGAAAACAGCATCTCTTGTACCATTCCAATTTTTCCATTCCTCTGTGAATCTGTCCCAAGGTTGTGACCCATTATAACCAGTTGCATGAAGTGGCGGAGAGCACACCCTGCAAGGACTTTGAGCTCAGTGTCGTTATTGAAGAGTCCTCTGGTAACCCATCTATCAACCATCTCACAGTTCACAGCGGATTAAGAAATTTAGTTGTTTTAAAATGAACAGTTCACAGTGTACATTAAGCAGAAAAAGGTTTATCAGTATGAGGTATGTATATCTTTCTCTATCCCATGACAGACAAACCTCAAGGAGATATAGAAAAGTTCTTCAAGATGACTATCAAAGTGAGGTGAGTACCTACCTTACAAAAATCATTTATTTAAAAATCACAAATAAAATCATAGATAATGTTTTATTGACCTTTTAGCCAGTTGAAACATTCAATACTGCTGTGCTCTCCCAGTGGTGGAGAAAAGTTGTGACAGGGATTCTATGATAAAAGTTATTTACCTGAAAAGCCTAACTAGATCAGTGACAAACTTTGCTGTAATCTGTTCCTTTCACAGGGCATTAGGACCCAGAGATGTCCGAATGGTGGTTCTTGATATCAGCCTGCCCACTGGCTTCACGCCAGACAACTCAGACATGGAGATGGTAATCAAACAGTCATCGAAGCTAAGCTTTCATCAGTACTAATCATGTTGACTCTGCTTACATTCATAGACAGATCCTCTGATTTTCTGTCTCTGGATTTGCTTCTTCTGCTTCAGTTTCTTTCTGTGTTTCTTTGTGACAAGACCAAAAAAAGAGAGACTTCACATCAATTTGTTTATTAGATTTTGTATATGTTTTTTTTAGTTGTCCAACTCAGTGGACCGTTACGTCAGCAACCATCAGATTGTAGACAACTTGAGTGACAGAGGCTCCCTGATCCTACACCTGTTTAAGGTAACAGCATGATAGAGAGCAGTCTGAGTTATTGGATGTATTTCTATTTCAGGAAGCAGGTCCTGTTAAGTAACAATTTGTTAATTCCTTTATTTATTTATTTATTTATTTATTTATTTATATTCCCGCTCAAACTCAATATTTGCCTTTTCTGTAATGTATATTCTTCTCAGTTTGGACTAACAGTTGCTCCGATCCTCTCATGACAGGTTTCCCATAAAGAACCAGAAATACTAGTCTTCAGACTTCAGCAGAACTTTAAAGTCGGCCTCCTGCAGCCATCCTCAGTTACAGTCTACGAGTATTACAATCCAGGTATGCAGACAGCCTGCTTCAGGAAAGGCTTCTGAGACCATAAACAGAGCATTGTCGCTGTGAATCTCAGATGATCAAGACTGATTTATACAAATATTGTGACACAGTGTGGGAAAAAAAAGTTTTATTTCTCTCTTTATTTATTTATTCATTCTTTTCACCGTACTTTAAAATATAACACCCTTTGTGCATTCCTCAGATCACCGCTGCAGCCGTACATACTCGCCCAGAGAGGACAGGGAGGAGCTCTCTCGGATTTGCCAGAACGACGTCTGCCGCTGCACACATGGTAAAGTGTGAATGTGCCTCCAACAGAGCATGACTGGGTGTGTTTGAATTCATGTTGCCTTCAATCTTGACACCTGTAAACTCTCCTATGGCATGACATTTCCAGGTGACTGCTGTGTCTCCAAATTTGATTGGGAAAATTTCCTCATGAAAGAAAGAGAGACGTTTGCCTGCAAGGGCTTACTCCACAGTAAGATGCAGTCACAGCAACACGGGATGCATATTGAATAGATCCTTTTTACATTCAAATATTAATTAATCAGGATAGATATACAAACTTAATGCACACAAACTCAACCAAGAAATTTCTCAAGTAAAGAGATCATCACAATAATCACACCATTTCAAACAATAGTCATCAGTGGTCTGTGGTAACATAATAGATTTCTCAGTAGTTTTCATACATATTATGACAGTGATGTGTACGTATGATCATTTGTGTTTTAGTTTTCCAGGTGAAGGTGTTGAGTGTCAATCAGGGCTACTATGACAAATACGAGATGGAGATTACACAAGTTATAAAACTGGGTGAGTCCCACCAAAATTTATATCCAAACCTCTTTGTTTTTTAAGTAAAACCCAACTGCAAACAGTGTTTACACATCCAAACATCAGTTTTAGAATCAGAAATGTTCTGATGAATAAAATATTTGTAAGGTTTGATAATGACAAATACATGTTAATCCTGATTCGTCCTTCACAGTGTCTTTCTTAAGAGGAAGGATTAACCGAAAAGAGAAAAAAAAGTTTTTCATACTGAATTATTTAATATCAGACATTTTTTGTTTTATTTTTCACCATGCAGGTGTGGAAACTGGAGTCACGGTAGGTCAGAAGAGGATTTTTATGTCTAATTCAGCATGTAGAATAAGACTCAACCTGAGGCAAGGGGCAACATACCTAATTATGGGCCCCAAAGAGGACAAGTGGACCACTGACAACAATGGGTAAGAAGAACAAGGAAAATGTAAAACTTTAAGAAATATTGTGCTGGAAAGCAGAAGCAATTCAAGTGGTTGAAATAAACATTTGAAGTATCAAGAATATTCAACTCTGAAAATCCTCACTACTGGGAAAACCTTTTAATCACCAGCCTTTACTCAAGACTGCATCTCCTGGTATCTTAATTTTTACGCTGAGTTGTTTAAAATTTATTTCACATCACTTTTTGGAGAGTTAGGCTGGCTAATCCTTACTTCAACTCACTTTTTTTCTAAGCCATTCTCTCACCAAAGGTTAACTCGGTTACTGTCATTTAGTTTTAGTACATATTAGATAGAACAAAGTTAATCTCCTTATTCTCTTTGACTTTGACTTATCATGATTATTTCACTCAGCGCACATGAAAAAAATAAAAATCCATTTCACACTGCTCTTTGTGTCAAAGTTACATACTAAACATGACCTTCATTGTCTCTGTGTCAGATTTAACTACATGTTGGGGAAGGACACCTGGGTGGAACGCTGGCCTTTGGCTGCAGAATGCTCCAAAAATCCTAGTCTGCAAGATAAATGCAAAACTCTTAACGAAGCTGCAAAGGATCTGTCTACCAATGGCTGCAGAGGTTAAACGAATATGTGCAGAATCATGTATGATTTTATAATTATGGATTTACAAAGATGGCGACTTTGCAAATTACAATTTATCCGTGACCAATTCTATAATGAGAACTTAATATTGCAGAAGAGAATATCTCAAAGTGATGTTGGGGGTTATGGGAAAACATTTGTATCAACTTTTCTGTATACTGTGCTGATATGACTAGAATCAGAAAGAACCAAAACCTGCTCGCAACAACAAATAAAAAAGCAGGAGACCAATTGTTCCCATAATTGGTGTCGGTGTCTTTTATAGAACTGTTAAAAACAAAAAAACACACAATGTCAATAATACGGGATGTTTGATGAGAGTCATCTATCATGGGAGCAGAATCAAAGAAGGGAAAAAATATATAATTTTAAAGATAATGGACTTTCGCCATTTTTTTCCTATTTTCTTCTCTTTCTTCTTTCTCCTTCCCTTTTCCCATCACTTCCCTTCTGTTCAATACACTTTTTCATGAAAAAAGTTGAAAAATAAATATTGTATTGAAAAAATATTAAAATATTCTGATCATATGGGACGCACTTATAATAAAATGCAACATTTATAAGAACAAACTACACATCATCTAAACTCTGACAACCAAAAAAGAGTTAATCTTTTCTGTTTCAACTTTTACTTGCGTTATGGCCTAGATGCTGCATTCTCAGACAGATGTTGTATCCGAAATCCATCAAAATATGCCTTATTCAGTTCATCTGAATTTACGGATTGGACTGTACAGTGAAGCTGGATCCTCTGCTGGTTGATCTTCAGTTCTGAAAGCATAATATAGCATAAATTCAAACAAGTGCAACAATATGTTCTCGCTCATGGTCTGCAATGTTATATTTGTTAGTAGTTTGTCAGCCAGTTATTTAGATTTAGTTTAATTTACACTTCTGAAAAGTGTGCCAGCTTTGAGGGTGTAAAATGACTCTCTTTAGGATTTTAAATGCATATCATTTTGAGGTGTAATAGGCCTAATGTTCCATGAAAGAATCTACCTACCTTGAGACAGAATGTGTATCGGAAAACTTGACAACACTGTACTCTACACTTTCATCTTCCTCCTCGTTCAGCTTGTGGGCTCCAACTGGTCTGATGTTGCAATAAATGGGATCTGTCTGTTTCCTCAAGAAATGGACACTGGCATAGCAGACATCCTCATGCGGATGGTCCTGCCTTTCCACGGTACCAGGTTGACCCTGCAGATACACACATGCAGACATGTTATATGAATATATATATATATATATACATAACCAAAACCATCCCTTCTCACCTGTTCACTGCTTTTTGGTCTTCCTGTAGGTTCAGGTAATGAACTTGCAGATCTCCTCTTTCTAGTTTTGTAGAATTAATACCTTTGTTACCAAACTGAATATTTGATTTTCTGGGGGAATTTAGTGCATGAATACTCACCTCAATAGCAGTAAGACAATTAGGAGTATGATAGCCAGGGAGATGACAGATATTATTCCAATTATTACAGTTTTCTGTGACTCTGGGAAAACACCAAGGAGTATTCTTTTTATTGTTGTTTTCTATGATATTTTACTTAAGCTAATCTAACAACTTGTGAGAAACATCATAAACCTCTTGAGTCAAACTTAGCATCATTTGCAGCAGATCAAAGTTCTAACAGAAATTGAGACATTTTTTTTTCTGCTTTCTGTGTAAAATGACAGTATAAATTCACACTAGTCTGACAAAAACAATCAGCCATTGTGGGTTTATAAAAAAAAGAAAGAAGAGTACCTGGCACAATAGTCAGATGTATGGTGGTGTTATGACGCCCCCATTTGTTCTGGGCTTCACAGTAATAATATCCACTCTGCTCAAGTCTTGTTTTGGTGATGATGAAGTTGTGTCCTGAACCTTCTGGTGAGCGTTTGCCCTTCTTGTACCAGGTGTAATTAGCTGGTGGATTAGCATCACTACTACATGTCAGTGTAACTTCACTGTTCTCCAATAACTCACCCGAGGGACTCATTGACAGAGAGGGGCGCTTTGGGGCATCTGTGAGACAATAATGAGAAACAAATCAGGTAATACTCCACTGATGATAACATGCAGGCATCGTACTAAAACAGCCAAATTGGACTTACACTGGACCTTTATATATATGGATTTAATGCTATGTCCATATTCATTTTCTGACTTGCAGTAGTAGTCCCCAATGTTTCCAGACTTGACAGAAATAATACTGTAAATACCATGTGGTTCAACAGAAACCACTTTGTCGTTTTTGTACCAGGTGTTACGCGCTGATGGATTAGCATCACTGCTACAGTTCAGAGTCACTGATTGGCCCTCTAATATGTCTCCAGAGGGACTCATTGACACAGAGACAGACCTTGGAGCATCTGAAAAAATATCAGAACGAAAATACTTTAAAATACAGCAGGTATTGTGCAGAGACACATGATAGTTTGTAGGCATGACTGAAAAATAGCACATGTACATCCATCTACACTGGACTTTGAAACAAATTCAGTTAGATATAATGTGAAGATTAAGATCAGCCACATCAAAATCAGAATAACTTGCATAACCCCGTAAACTGCCAGATATGCTTATCATTAGCCTGTTTAAGCACAACATTAATGGCTGTTAATGAACATGTGCCATTCATCACTGATAATCTTGGATGCAGCACCACTTCATGAAGGCAATGTATTATATATAGTTATCTAATTTGTAAGTAAGTCTTTCTATTTTTAATGGATTACTTAAAACATCTCATCTTATTTTCAAAGTTATCCACCTATCCCTTTTCTACAATGTTTATTCCTAATAGGGTCACAGAGTGACTGGAGCCTATTCCAGATGTCATTGGGCGAGAGGCAGGGTAACCCCTGGACAGGTCGCCACACCATCAAAGGGCAACACAGAAACAAACAACCACACACACACATATATTCTAACATATATTCTCACATGTTGGCAATTTAAAGACTCCATTTAACGTAACCTTCATGTTTTTAGACTATTTGGGGAAGCCAGAGTGTCTGAAAACAGGTCATGCATACACAAAGAGAATATGCAAAATCCATACAGAAAGGTCCCCAGTGGGGATTTGAATCAGGAACCCTCCTGCTGTGAAGCAAATAAGCTTAACCACCACACCATCTAAATATGACTACTGACATAAAAAAGTAAAAATGAAATTGTATGCAACAAGACTTTGAGCTTCCTGTTCTTATCAAATAAGTCTGTAAATGATTTTACAGACTGGTTGCTTGTTCCTGTCACAAGACCTGGCAACAGTGTTCCCCAGCAGAAGAAGAGGACCTCAAAGAGCTTAACAATGATCTTGAGGCGTCCAACTGTTCACCAATCTGCCTACAAAAGATCCCAGCATGACAGGCTCTCATCTATACGAAGAAAATCCAAACCACAATGCCCCAACACACAGGGCCCAAATGACCGATTGCTGAAGTTCTGTATGTTTAAAAGCCT
>JABUIW010000014.1:607255-620712 GCA_013363375.1 Menidia beryllina | reverse complement strand
TCAGATATCTGTTTGGGCTAATTAGGTAATACTGGCCAGATTGTGACTGTTATTGACTGTAAATCATAGAAGGAAATAAAAAATGTTTTAAAAGATCATTAAAGCTCTTGTTCAACATCTACATTTGATTTAGGTTTTCTAATACATATCATACAGTAGTGTTATATTTATTAGTAGAGCTCCAGAGGATGTGGAATGAGAGCAAACGATAACTGAAGCCTAACAGATGGTACATCACTGCTGGGACAATTTAAGAGGGTTTACAGTTTAAACTGTCATCACTGGGAAATACTCTTGAATATAGGGGCATAATAGGGGTTATTTACCTTTTCAGGTCATATGGGTAATACATATGACCCATATGACCTGATTTGACAACCTTGACATCCATCATTCAGTGAATTAGTTCTAATAGTCTGTAGAACAAGTATAAGATAAAAGGTTAAATGAAATATCAAGTCAGTATTTAGTAGAAAATGGCAATGTGCCAAGTCCTTCCTAAATATGAACTAAAGCAGTGTTTTGTTTTATATCAACAACAGAGTCTCTGGAAAAATTAATAATGTGATGCTAGCAAATTCAGGACTACTTTTTCTTGGAATGTTATGTTTTTCCAAGAACTTAGTGCTTAATGTATTAATAGTTATCGCAATATTGTACAAGTCTACAAACAGATCCTTGCAATAAACACACATAACACTGTTGTGCAGAGATCCTAGAGATTAGAAACAGGGTCTGCAACAGAGAAGAAAAAGGTGTGCCCTGTATGAGCTGTCATACAAACAGGGGGAAAAAGCCTTTTCAAACACATTTTCCTGGGCACAGTGCGCAGTCAACACAGAGGAGCTGTCAACACACAGGAGCTTTACCAACTTGCCGTGGAGGAAGATTCTTCATTTTCTTCTTAGAACATCATGACACGCGCTAGACTTGGTAACAACACTTTCTAACCTTCGTTTTGTTTATCTGTAGCCAATGGTTAAGACTTACTACCTGTTTCACTACTTTGCTCATGCAAAAATAAAGAAACGTTCAATGCCTCAGGTGCATGTTTCTACATGTATTCAGTCTATTTGTACAAACTGTAGAGGTGTCACACTGTTAAGACCACTGTTAATTTTGACGCTGTTCATTTCTTTATTTCAACTATCCTAGTCAGAGCCATAGATAGGAATCATAACAGCATGTTGTCTCTCCCAGTTAAACCTGAACAACCAGTCTGTTAAGTGTGTCTGCGGGCTCGTGATCCACCATACATTTGCAGTTTATAAAGTATGTGGCAGTATAAAGACATATCATTTATCCTATAATTTCAATATCTCAACACCCAAGATGTAGTCATGAAAAGCTTCAATGTTATTTTACTTCGAAATACAACAAGAAAATTAACACATTTTGCTCACAAGTATATCTTCTAAAAATTACAAAGAAGTCTGCTGTTGAGGGATAATATGACAGAAAATTATTGATTTTAGAATACACCAACTATTCAAAAATATGTGAAAGTATTAAAAAAACAAAGCTGCATATGATGAAAGAGTATTCCATTGATTATAAGGTCATGCTCTCTGTTTTAGGAGCCAAAAGTAAGTTAAAGGAGGCAGCTATGGGATTTGCCCTTGGAGCAATAGGAGGCTGCATACTGGGAGCAACAGAAGACCCAATGGATAAAATTGTTTCAATGATGACTACAAGTGGTTCGCTAAAGCCAGTGATGGAGGAG
The DNA here is from genome assembly GCA_013363375.1 of Menidia beryllina. Classification (NCBI taxonomy): domain Eukaryota; kingdom Metazoa; phylum Chordata; class Actinopteri; order Atheriniformes; family Atherinopsidae; genus Menidia; species Menidia beryllina. Next base: position 618,989 of record JABUIW010000014.1, on the reverse strand, counting down.
GTCAGGGTCGTGGGTGCCCTGGGGCTGGGGAGCCTTTTGGGAGCTACCGCCCTAACGACAGCAATGACTTCTGTCATAGCTGGTGTTATCTTCGCAGCCGTGGTTGCTTCAGTGTTCATGACTTGGAGAACCTGCACTAGCTCCCATGAAAACTCTGTTGGATTGTGGGCTTCAGCAGGATTTGCAAGTGCCATTGGAACCACACTCAGTGGAGCGACATCCGGCATGGTAATAGAGTGGATTGTTAAGGGATACGGCATGGTGGGACTTCTGTGGGCTCTGAGCTTTTTCACTGTGCTCAAAACACCCCTGCGTTATGTATTCAAGCTCCTTTGGAAGCAGGGAGAGATCTGCTGCACTCTGGGATCAGAGGTGTGGTCCAGGGAGCAAGAGAACATTGAGATCACTGACTTGCAGCAGAGACAAAAGGTCACAGTGCTGATAGAGCAGAGGATCCTATCCCTGGAGAAGGGTGAGAGCACAAACAAAATGGAGGACAGTACAATGTGGGCCTCCCAGCAAAGGGAAAGGGAGCAGATAGAGAGGAGAAGGCTTGAGAATCAAGAGGCTAAGATGGAACAAAGAACCATCCAAGACTGGATCAACACTGTAATGGTCAGACATGTTGACTTTTTGGCTTTCTCTGGGATCCCAATGACAATAGTTGTCATTGTGACATCTGGATTTGGCTTGCTTGGTTATGGAGGTCATCAGTCAGTTTTTCTAGCACTTCTGGCCTTAGTTGCCTTGATAGGTTATTTCATGCTCAAATCTTCTGATTTCAAGTTTTGGATGTTGGTGGGATGCATGGGAATGTTTGCAATTTTCGTAATTGCCATGCTCACCCTACATGCCGGGCAGGTGGTTGTAACAACTGCGATAAAGATGAGAACAGCAGGGAAGACACTGTCCAGAGAACAAATCAGCACTCGAATGAATTACCACTCCTCTCTGGAAGCTGTAAAGACATCATTCTTTGGTGCAAAATTGTGCCAATTGGGCTTGGGTGCTACAGTCGGAGGGGAACTAGTGAGGAGCTCAGCTGGAGAGGTAAAGGTTATAGCAGGGGCAGCTTCAGTGGCAGGAAGTTTGTTGGCTGGATTGGAGATTTTAGCCCCTATTCTGGGAGATGGTGGGACAGCTGGAGCTCTGCTAGGTGTCATGGGAGCAACTGGGGTGTCTGTGGGTGCGACTGTAGCTGCAGCTGGAAGATGGTCCTCATGGATGGGAACCTTGGGAACAATGGGAGGGTTGATTATGGGAGCATTAGGGATGGGAAAGTGGCATACTCTCAATATTGGATTACAGCTACCCACGGCCTGTGTCTTTGCAATGATGTCTCCATTTTAATCTCAGATTATTATGTGATATTAAAGTTTGTTTATGTATATAAAAAGAAGCAAAGAGAAAATATTTGGCTTCTTTGCAGTTATTGACACTTCAATTGTATCTTCTGTTTTTTTGTTCTGTTTGTTTGTTTTTGTTAACGTTTTTTTTAACATGAACCAAGATATCTATCTACGAGTTGAAATGCAAATAAATTGTAACCAGCTGTAACCAGCATAATCAAAAGAGATGCAACGACCAAATTATTTTGCAACATACCCAGCGATAATATCTTCGTCCACTACATCTGAAAAGCATGAAGAATTTCTACATGTATATTGCAACAAAACATGCATCATGCAAAGGTTCAGTAATACCAGCAGGTCTATTACTGAGAAACTCTTATCTCTACATTGATCTGCAGCTTGAAAAGCAGCTGAAAACTTTTCAATTATTGCTGTTTTTCAAACCATACTGGACTGACATAAACAGATTGCATGTATTTCAGAATTTTTACAAATATCTTTTAAACAGTGGTCAAATATATATAAACTGATGATTATTTCTGACATATTTTAGTGGTTATAATACATGACACAGTACACAATACATGCAATATGAGGGCTAATGATAGAATAGTAAATTTGTTCCCTCTTCAGTCCTGCTGATTATCACTTCAACACATAATCATCTCCTTAAGTACATAGATCATAAAGCAGGGGGAGCCAAATTTTAAACTCTTCTATCCAGAGCTCATTTAAATGTGAAATATGGACTAAAGTTTAATCTTTATCCATTAGTATCTTAAAATATTTGAGCAATGACTGTGCAAATCGGGATTTGTTTGTTCCACATCATGCGAGCATTGTTTGATCTGCCACATATATTAACGGGCATTATCAATTTAAATAATCCCGTTTATTTGCACAATTGTATGGTTCCTAAAATAAAAAAACATATATGATCGTTCATCCCACAACAAATTTGCCTAGAAAATCATTCAAGTAAAACAAAAATGATCCTCAAAACCTAAACTGAAGCATGGTGTGTTTAATCTTACCAGTAGCTGTTAAAATTGTTAGAATCTTTTTTTTTAACAATTCTTAAACCTTTAACCTGCTATGTGAGAAAATACATTGTATTTGCAGATGCATACATTTACATGCATTTACAATCATTTCTTCAGTCCATTATGGCTAAGGACACAGATCCTTCTCACACAACCAGCGGCGCTTGAGTTCACACGAGGCATCGTTCCAGCTACTAGACACAGGATATTTATGGTACATCTCCACACAGGCCTGTGTGTTATTTGGACCACCACCGTCAGGCTGCCTCTGCTGCCAAAATCTGAAGGACAGAAAAACTATCATGACCTGCAATTCGGTTTTGATTCCTATTTCTGGTTTCACATGTTTTAGTTTACTGTGTTTTATTTGAGCTGTCTTTAGGTTATGTTTTTCCTTCTTTTTTTTGTGTGCCTCGGTTTTTGGTTCCCTGTTTCTAGAGTCTTTCGTGCTGTCCTTTATCTTCCCCTTGTGTCTCATTTATATTCACTTCTCTCAGTTCCCTCCTTATCTGATCTTCATTCACAGTAACTCTGTGCACCTGTGTCTCTTTGTCACCAAGTTTTCTTTTCACTAATCACTCTACCCTCTATGAATACTTGTCTAAAATTTAAGTTTGTGCCAGAATTGCGTCAGAATTACTGTCATAACTATGCCCTTAGTCCTGTTTCCCTGTCTTTGTCCCACTCCATGGTTTCGTTAGCCTCTAGGTTTTTTTTGTGTTTTTTTTTTGCAAGTTTAGTAATTCCTTGTATCCAGCTTCAGCTGCGCCTTTTGTTCTTGTGAATAAATTAGTCTTTGTTTTTAAGTTCTTTGGTTCCTACAACACACTTCCACCATTAACCCACAAACCTGACAAAAACATTTGGAAGTCAAAGGTTTAACAGGCCAAATTGCACTGCAAGACAAATGTTTTGTTCAACTCTATCTTTTGCCTGTTTCCTTAAAAAAAACAAATGGTTTAAAGGATACTTTGCATGACAGATTTTTTTTACACGTTTGTATTTCAAGCCGTTTAGCATAAAACTGACAAAGATGCTTAAATGTGAAGACGTACAGACATTTTACTGGGGCTGACCCCAAAGTGACAAAACATGAAAGTGTTAATAAATATACTGCCCTGCATATATTGTTCTGTGAATGTGGTTATTTAAGCAGACTTTTAGTTCAAGCTGTTTTCCCTGGGAGTGATGTCTTTTTTTATTCGAAGTTATTTTAATCCAACTTTTGCTTGTTTAAAATTGTGTGTCACACTAACAGGACTACAATAATGTCACAGCAATACGCATGGTTCGGAAATACAGATTTATCCATGAAATCAACAACAAAGCAAGATAAAAGCAAATGAACCTGATTTAACAGTGCTTGGTTCTTTTACACTCATGAATGTTTTTCCAAAGGACTTACCGTGTTTTCGGTGTCAAACCATCAACCCATATGAAAGAGCCATTTGTGCCATGTAGACCGATCCAGACCAAGAGGCGCTCATTTCCATCCAGACGATATATTGCCGTCTGGTGAAAATAATATATATGAGTGCAACTGAAAAGGTGCTTCTGGAACGCTCCAAACTATGCAAATAATTTGTACCTGCTCTTGTTCACTGTTGATGATCACCAGGTCAGCTCCTTTACTCTGACAGTCCTTTCTGCTGTCCATCCATGTCTTACTCTCTGTAGACAGCAAGTAACACTTGCTGTTGATTAGCTTCCACGCTGGTGGACACTGTTGGGGAGATTTACAACTGTGCATGTCTAGGAGAAGAAAGAAAAAGACAGGTTTTTAAAATGGAAAGCTTAACGTGGCTAAACCCTCTAAATTTGAAATGGAAATAAACTGTACTGAAATCAAATGTGGCCCCTTATCTGTTCTGAAGAGTTAGTATACTACTGCATCTCAGTCAGAAGGCATCAGGTAGTCAGATGTGGTGAAGTTATTATGGGGACACGGAGGTTGAAAACCCCGGGAATATTGTGTGCGCCTTTGTTATGATGGTGGTGAATCATTGTTTTTTAGCTAAACCTGTTCTGTAGCTTTTAGTAAATTTACATTTTAAGGCAAAATAAGCTTTTTAAATAGAAATTTGATCACAATTTTACAAGTATTAATTTTTCTCTAGCCAAGTTATCCTTTCTGGCCAAAACGTTAAACTATGCAAATATGCAATTATCACTGCCTGAATAAAGTCTCTAATAAAGTTATTTAATTACCTGACAGTGTTATTTCTAGCTTAGCTCTCTCTTCCTTCAAAGTCTCAACCTTGTTGAGGAGTTCATTTATTCTCTTTTCAAGCATCTTTTGGTCTCTGGTCAAAGCGTTCATCATATCCTGCAGTTCGTTGAGCGTAAGTCCTTCATCACTATATTGTGCTGTGTTCTGGTTGGAGTATGCTAATGGAACAGAAAACAGAGAAACTGTGACTTATTTTTCTCTTTTTTTACACACACTCATACCAGTACTCACATGTAAGTCGTAGAGCAAGATTAAGGCTGGCTTGAACGATACACAGTATGCCAAAGCTGAGAAAAAGCAGTCGACAGACTCTCATCTCTGCAAAAAGAATCCAAAACATCTTAACGAACAAATTATGTACGTATTTATATGCTTCTATATTTTGAATATATGTGTGAATGTGTTACCTGCTTGGTTGGCATCTTCTTTTATTTTTCCTCTATATTCTGGTTCCTCATAAATATTGTCCATCTCTATTTCCTGCATAATTCTAACAGCAGCAACTTTTTCACTTGGCTTTTTCTTACTAGGGTTGTTGGATGTCCTCTTTAGAAATTAGGCAATTGACTTGTGATAACACATCTAGTTGAGTAAAAAAGGCGGGGTAAGGCTTAACCCATCCACACACAAAGAGAGGAGGTCCTTGATGAGAAGGAGAACAAGCAGAACTTGTGTCATTGTGAGGACATAGCAGTGTAACAACAGCCTTCATCAAGCCTTTGCCCATCATGCCAATAACCATAACACAAACAGCCTACATCACTGCTACTTGAAACTGTGCGAGTCATGTTTTTTGTCGAGAAGTGTTCTTGGGGTTAAACATTGTTTAGGTGTGAAATAATTTTACTTCCCCCTTAGCTAATAGTGAACCTACTTTTTGGTTATTTCTGCCCTCACATCACAAATATTTTGGTTAATTTAGCAATAGGAAACAGATTCAATTCAAGATTTATTTAGAAAATGTCATTTGATTTGTGAAGTTAGAAACATTTTTATTCATGAACTTTCTGTTTTCAATTCTGAAAAATATAGTTCTACTTTATACTAGCCAAATCACAACAATTACATTTGCGTTGGCAATAGTAACTTAGAAGATTTGTGTGCAATACTGGAAATTTGTAGTTGTTTCACATGAAACTCTTATAAAACTTCCCGTTTCAGATTTGACGATGAAGCATGACTTGTTAAAAAATAAAAAATTTCAAGTTAACAAATAGTTAAGCTAAGCGGTCAAAAATAGGGGCACAAGTACATTTCAGTCCTCTGATGTACTTTTTCAACGCATGTTTCACATAGGGCTAAAATGTGGCTCCCGATGCACATATTTATTGAAGGCCCTGAAGCATATTCCCAAACTGTAAATCGAGCAGGACCCCTCAAGATCCAATTTTCTTTTCTTACTGCATGTCATCCACTCATATCATGTTGTCTTTATATTTTTATGCCTTTCAAGAACTGCATTTTATAGGATTTGCTCAAATATTTTAACTTAGTCGAGAGAGTTCACTTGTCAAATAAGACAAAATTTAATTACATCATGAATGGCTTTTGTTACCTTCATTTTTTACTGAAGTTTGTTTGTTTTGATTCAAGTGTTTCATTGACAATGGTTGTTATTGATATGATATTTGATGTTAAAACGCAAACATAAACTGAAAATAAGTCTTGGATTTCTTGGATGAGTAACTACTCATGTTGTTCAAACAGCAAAGTTATGTCAGAAATTGACCTATATTCATCCATTCTTCTCCTTAACTTATTCTCTTTCATAAAACAAAGGATTTTATCTTTTCTTTTTTTTTTTAACTGTAAGGCAGATCAGCAGCAGAGATAAAACCTCCTTGTCTGGTATTGTATAGAGACAAATCTGCTGTCTACAAAGCAAGTTAAAAGGCACTTTTTCCTGATGAAACTTCCAGTTCTTAGAGCCAGCTTTGCAAGATTTAAGAGGGTTTTGGACTTGCTAGTTTTCTCTGTGCAGAGCCATGTCACATGTCATGTTGCAATAGTTATGTTGTAAGAGTTGTTCAAGTTGTCTGCACGAAAGAACGCATGCAATATTTTGTTATAAGCAAGGTTCTTTGCATCACGAAATAATAGTGAAGGGCCAATGTGCTTTAAAAACTAAAGCAGAAGGCTTTATTGGTACATAATACACTTGAAAAGATCAATGTACTGAAAAAGCAAGAAGTAGGAAATAACGTCCAACAAAATCTTTTAAAAAAATTTTTATGAATATATTTGTTCATTTGACATTGGCCAAGAAATTATATTAAAGTGTTGGGGGGGGGGGGGAGAACACACAAGACGTGAAGTGGCAGAACTGTTATAATTTGGCTGTGCTTTTTCCTGCCTCCACTCTTGGGTCTGGGGGGAACCAGGACTTTTTTATTATTTGACAGAATGAGGAAGATAAAGCACGTGCTTCCTTCTCAAAAAAGAGAACAATGCAAAAGGAGAAGTGGATTACACCTCAGATTCCTTCAAATGCAGATTCCTTGACCACAAACTGTGCCATGTTAGTTCCTAAGATGGTGAGAGTTACCCACAGAGAGGAGTCTGAGATCTCCATGGACTATGCTAACATACCTGATGCCGCGGCCAAAAACATTCCTGTAAAGCATAACGAGGTATATCCTGTGGCACCAGGTAAGTCTGAAAAGATTGAATAAAAAATGTTACCATGAAGTAGGTATGGATTCTGTCAGTACTTTTGCATAAAATATATACTGCCCTAATTATTCATTGTTGCATGGCTTTAGATGTATATTGTCCTTTTATTATTGTAAGCAACTATTTGAGGATTTTGAGCTCTTTCGATAAATTTGTCTTATAGAGTTGGAGTATTTTTTACTTGAAAAAGATCACCAGGAAAAACCTTTCAAGTGACTGAACACTTTTTCTTTGTGTGTGTGTACATTACTTCTACATTTAGGGAGAAATGTCTACAAATTGGTTGCTGTTAGCTTTGGATTTCTCTGTATCCTGCAAGTTGCTCTCAACATTTATCTACGTCTTGCTTTCCGTGAGTTTTTCCGCGAGTTTCCCTACATACATAAAAAAACTGAAAGTTGACCGTCAACAATCTCCACATGCTTCTGTTCTTTTAGACAATCATGACAGTTCAGATTCCATTGGTAAAAACAGGACAGGAGGTTTACATGATATAATAAAACTGTCAGGTAAGTAAAAAGATGACTTACTGCTTCTGACAGCATCTTTCTATCTAATGATTTCTTAAGGCCAAACTGTGCTCTGCCTTTCACAAAATGAGCCACAATAACAGATGTTGATTATCATGACATGCTGCATTGCCATAAAGGTGTATACTTTTGGAATTCTTACTCATCAGCTAAATTTGTCTGATGCTGAAAAAATCGTGTTTGCTTTCCCATAACAGATCAGTATTTTCAACAGGGATGGGTATATTTCCCTCCTAGTTTCTATTATATTTCTACTACCAGGAAATCCTGGAAGGAAAGTAGAGAGGATTGTCTGCAAAGAGCTGCAGATTTGGTGATTATAAACACCAAAGAGGAACAGGTATGTGTTGATGTGGAAATCCAATCAAATTCATTTTGAAGCAATGAAAAATCTGAACTTTTTTCCACCAATTACTGGCAACTGATTGTTTATTGAAGAACTTTGCAAGACTGTTTGGAAAGTTTACATGGATTGGACTGAGCGAAGAAAGGACACAAGGAATGTGGAAATGGGTGGATGGGACTCCGCTGACAAAAAGGTAATTATTTTTGCAATTAACATAAATCAAATTGGAAACTTTAAAATAACACATTTTTCATATCAGATAACAGTGCACTATATTCAAAGTCATATTTTGCTTGTAGAGACGCTTAGACATTAACGGTGACTGTGCTTCTTGTTAAGAATTTTTGTTCTGTCTTTTTTGGTTTCAGCTACTGGGGCCCAGGAGAGCCTAATGGCTTTGAAGGCAAAACAGAAGACTGCGTAGAGATACGGTTCCATGATATTGAAAACAGCTGGAATGACATACCATGTGAAGATGAAAACTTCTGGATCTGTGAGAAAATGGCTGTATTTTAAATCAGCTAATCTGGTCATTCTGAGCCTAATTAAATGCCAACCCATGAAGTCACAGTACCAATGACTTACTGGAGGTTTACTTTGCCTCTTGCCCAATGGCAGTGGGGAGTCAGCTGACCCTGAAAAAGCAGTTTAGAAAATGGATGGATGAACGTTTCCTGAAAACTTCTGACTCTGTATGCTTTTACTCTTTTTAAACAACTCAGTTTATACCTGTATGCTGACTAAGTATGTAGGTAAACAAAACTGGTGCAACACTGGACATGTCTCAGAAATTATTCGTATGTTAGATGAAAGTACAACAATGTCAAACTTAAAAAGTAACTGATGTGTTTTTTACTGTATCCATTATATTATAGCATTATAGCAATTTTCTTCAACTAAGAAAGACTTTCAAAAAGGTTTAACTCTCTGTAACATCTTGCTACTTCTGGAAATTGAAAAAAAAAGAATTAAAGCAAATACATCGCTACTCAGATCTTTTTCCTCTGCAATGTTTTAAGAGATTGGTTACTAAGTTGAAAAATAATTTGTAAACCCTTATTTCTGCCATGTAAACCTTGGTACAACTATGCCACCTACTGACTTGAATTGGCAGGCTAAATTGTCCTGTTCCTAACAAAGTATGGATATTATAGTAAGTTTAGACTTACACTTGTGGTTATTTTAGTCATAAGATATATTTGTACAATTTACTTTTTTTTTTAAATCTGAATTAGTATGAAATAAAACATACACTCAGAACACAGGGTGGGGCTGAGGGGCTTTCAGTACCCCAAAATTGCAGGATATTGCACTGCTTTCAATTTGGCCCAGTGCCAAAATGGGCAAATGGTCCAAAGAACCTATCAAAGATGGTCATCAGGAATCACGGATAAGAACCTGGGAGGTCTTTTGCATTATATAAAAGTGTTGGGGGGAAAAAATAAAACCCCTCTCAGCTCTGGGGGCAACCACGACTTTTGCGTCTTTCGACAGAATGAGGAAGATAAAGCGTGTGCTTCCTACTTAAAAAAGAGAGCAATGCAAAAGGAGAAGTGGACTACAAATAAAATTTCTTCAAATGCAGCTTCCTTGCCTCCAAACTGTGCCAATTTAGTTCCTAAGATGGTGAGAGTTACCAACAGAGAGGAGTCTGAGGACTCCATGGTCTATGCTAACATATCTGATGCCACGGCCAAAAACATTCCTGTAAAGCATGACGAGGTATATCCTGTGGCACCAGGTAAGTCTGAAAAGATTTTATTAAAAATGTTACCATTAAACATGAAGTAGGTGCGGATTCTGTTAGTACTTTTGCATGAAATATATACTGCCCTAATTATTAATTGTTGCATCTCTTTATATGTATATTGTCCTTTTATTATTGTAAGCAACTATTTGAGGATTTTGAGCTCTTTCGATAAATTTGTCTTATAGAGTTGGATTATTTTTTACTTGAAAAAGATCACCAGGAAAAACTTTTCAAGTGACTGAACACTTTTTCTTTGTCTGTGTGTACATTACTTCTACATTTAGGGAGAAATGTCTACAAATTGGTTGCTGTTAGCTTTGGATTCCTCTGTATCCTGCAAGTTTCTCTCAACATTTATCTACGTCTTGCTTTCCTTGAGTTTTTTGGTGAGTTTCCCTACATACATAAAAAAACAGAAAGTAGACCGTCAACAATCTCCACATGCTTCTGTTCTTTTAGAAAATCATGACAGTTCAGATTCCATTGGTAAAAACAGGACAGGAGGTTTACATGATATAATAAAACTGTCAGGTAAGTAAAAAGATGTCTTACTGCGTCTGACAGCATCTTTCTATCTAATGATTTCTTAAGGCCAAACTGTGCTCTGCCTTTCACAAAATGAGCCAAAATTACAGATGTTGATTATCATGACATGGTGCATTGCTGATAAAGTCATATAAAACTGTATGTAAGAATGCCTTTATCTTTAAATGCTGTAAATGTTTTTGTCTGCTAACCTTTAACAAGCGCTGTGCATGATATTTCCATTTGCTCTTTTCTAACTTCATGGAAGTTCATAAGTTTGAAATGTACATCAAAAAAGGAGAACAAAGCGCAGCTGTGCTTGCACTTGTGCTTGCTGGGCTCCACGAGGATGTGAGATATGACACTCCTTTCTACAAACATGTCCAAAAATAAGATATGCCTTTGGTGTTACGCCTTGTTTGTTCAGTCTAATAAAAAGCCAAGGGTGTGAGGCTAAAGTCGGAGAGTGTTTCAGATGCAGTGCTGACGATAGGCTGCAGAGCTCTTCCCTTTTTGCAAAAAGCTTGTACTACATAGTCTGTGTTGTTCATTCGAGTTTTCCACTTTTGAAAAATTAGAGTGTTTGAACCTAACAATTGCCATAAAGGTGTATACTTTGGGGATATTTGCTCATCAGCTAAAATTGTCTGATGCTGATTAAATCATGTTCTCATAACAGATCAGTATTTTCAACAGGGATGGGTACATTTCCATCCTAGTTTCTATCATATTTCTACTACCAAGAAATCCTGGAAGGAAAGTAGAGAGGATTGTCTGCTAAGAGCTGCAGATTTGGTGAATATAAACACCAGTAAATAAATTAAATAAATAAACTTAATCTACCACTGTTATTTTCATTCAGTACCACCACTCAACACACTTTGAGTTGGTGGAATCTACATCTGGACATATTCAAGACTGTGGAAATGAGGGACACACTGACTTATCTGTCTCTTTAATTTAGCTTGAGTCTCACAAAACTGAAACTGATGGTTATCCTATACTGTATCCATATATTCAAACAAGATCCAAGAAGCAGAACACCTTTTCAGGATCAATTTTAGGATGAGGTCCTAAACCAAACTTCTCACTATGCATAGATATGAAGTGTATCGACTAATCAAGAGGAAACCATGACTTTCAAATCGATTGAAATACAGTAATGATTATTTTGTTTTTAGATATTAAGGCCAGTTACAAAAATCTAACTGAAGAGAGAGATGAGCTGAAGATGAAACTGAATGACTTTGGTAAGTCAGATGATGAATCTGCATCAGTCATCCGG